>JARTUT010002274.1:0-81813 GCA_030674115.1 Micraspis discolor
ATGGATCCAAAGTAAGAAAATGTCCTGGTGTTAGTGCAGATATGTCATTCGGGTCATTACTAAGCGGACATAAAGGGCGAGAATTGAGCACAGATTCAATCTGTGTGAGGACTGTATAAAACTCCTCATATGTCAGGAGTTGATGACCGATTACTCTCAATAAATGGGATTTGACAGATTTTATACCAGACTCCCAAAGACCCCCAAAATGAGGACTAGAAGGCGGATTGAAACCCCACTCAATTTTCTCTTCCAACACAGCGCCCTGCATATATTTCGAAAGTTCCCGATAAGCTCCCCTGAAATTTGTTCCACCATCACTAAAGATGTGGTTACATCTACCCCTTCGAGCAATAAAACGACGCAATGCAGCAAGAAAAGCATCGGAAGTCAAATCTGACACCAACTCCAAATGCAATGCCTTCGTTGTGAAACATACAAAGAGACATATATACGCCTTTAACGATTTTGAGCCACGAGACCTAGACATAGTTATGAAGTATGGGCCACCATAATCTACTCCGACGCATTGAAAGGGTTTGAGCTGATTAATTCTCAAGGGTGGCAAATTACCCATGAGAGGTTGAGACATTTTGGGATTGACCTTGAAACACGTGTTACAGCGAGAAATAACTTTGTTTATAGCTCGTCTGGCTGATAATATCAGACCTGTTGAGATAGAAGGAACTGTAAAGTCTGAGCACCTGGATGCAGATATATTTTATGGAAATGCTGAATAAGGAGCTCCGTAAGTCGATGAGATGAAGGAAGCAAAGCTGGGTGTTTGTGATCATAGGCCAGACCAGAAAAAGACAGACGACCGCCCACCCTGAGAACACCGTCTTCTCCAATAAATGGATTCAATTTTCGAAGTGATTTAGATATGGGATTTCCCGAGATGAGATTATCGATCTGTTCCTTGAACACAACCCGTTGAACCTGCTTTATAATGAAGAAAAGTGCATCTTTGAGATGAACTGCGGAAAATCTATATATCTTAGGAGCTTTAGAGTTCTTTATGAAGTTAACGAATCTGAAAATGTAAGCTACCACCCTTTGAACCTTGGACAGAGAGGAATACCTGGAGAGCAAATCATCAACAAACGATAGAGAAATGAAAGTTGACAAAGAGAGGTGACGCTCTTCTGTTTGTACAAGATGAAGAGAATTCTCTATTTCATCATTTGCGACGGTGAGATGTTTGGAACGAAGCCAGTCAGGGCCTGTCCACCACAAAGAGCAATTCAACAGTTCGGTTGGCGTTAAGCCGCGTGAAGCACAATCAGCTGGATTGTCTTTCGATTGAACATGATACCAATTTTCTGTTGAAACTAAGTCCTGAATTTGAGAAGTACGATTGCTTACAAATGTCTTCCATCGATGAGGAGAAGACTTAATCCATGTTAGAGCTACCATTGAATCAGACCAAGCAAAATGTCATCTATTGTGAAGGCTGATTGGTAAACAGAGGAAACCACATTAATGAGTTTTGATAATAAGAGACAAGCACACAATTCCAGTCTTGGAAGTGAAATTCTCTTCAATGGGGAGACCTTTGATTTACCACCTACGAAAGAGATGTCAATGGAGCCGTCAAAATTGAAAAACTTGAAATATACCACGGCTGCGTAGCCACGCTCACTACTATCTCCGAAACCATGAAGTTCGCAACGATAAAATGATTTCGATGCAAGTTTCGAGGAATCTTTAATTTACCCAATTCGGTTAATTCGGATTTACACTGATTCCAGCGACGGCTAACATCGTCTGGAAGTGTATCATCCCACTGCAAACCTAATGTCCAAAGATGCTGGATCAAATGTTTAGCAAGAAAAGTAAATGGAGAAAGGAACCCCAAAGGGTCGAAAATTCGAGAAAGTTCTGAAAGTATGGTACGTTTGGTACATACCTGAACAGTAGTTTCCGCAAAATAAGAAAATTCGTCCGACGAAGGAAACCACCTCAAACCGAGAATTTTGACTATCGGATCTATATCAAACTCCAAAGAATGGTGATATTGATGATCTAGAGGTATGGTTGAGAGTAATTGAGAACTGTTACTACTCCATTTTCGGAGCTCAAAACCACCACAATTCAATAAGGAAATTAGTTCCTTTTGCAACGTTTTTTTGCGTCTTCCAAATCATCACAACCTGTAACGACATCATCGACATAAATGTCTGTGAGCAAAATTTTGGATGCTTTCGGAAAACGAGCTTCCTCATCCTTGGCCAACTGTGCCAAAGTTCGAAGGGCAAGAAAAGGTGCTGGTGCAACTCCGTACGTAACGGTATTCAGCTGATAGGTTTTATGGGTTCCGATGGAGAAAACCGCCACAATATTCTTTGAAAGTTTCGATGTGATTTTTGAACTAATATTTGACGATACATTTGTTTGATATCAGCTGTGAAAACGAACCGATGAACACGAAAGTTCATCAAAATGGCAATAATATCCTTTTGTAATTTAGGACCTATCAATAGAGTATCATTTAAAGATAAATGACCGGGTACATGAGCTGACGCATCGAAAACAACCCTCAACTTTGTGGATGGACTGTTTGGTTTGATTATACAATGGTGAGGGATATAAAAAGTATTTTCATAATCCGAACTAGTAGAAATCAATGACATATGATCTTTTTCTAAATATTCCTGCATGAAAGTAGAGTATTCCCTGTATATATTCTGATTTTTAATAAGTTTACGTTCAAGGGATAAAAAACGACGTAGTGCTAGAGAATATGTGTCACCGAATGAAAGAGTTGACTGATCAGGTTTAAATGGTAATGCCACAGTGTACCGTCCAGATGTATTTCTAGAATAGTTCTGAGTGTATAAGTTTTCACAAAATTGATCTTCTGGTGATACAATGACATTCTCTGAAACTTCTTCAAGTTCCCAAAATCTTTTCAACGAGGAGTTCAAACCTGATTCAGACAATGACAAATGAAAATTGTTAACTGATATGTTAGGTGATTGAATCTTTCCCATGAAAACCCAACCAAACACTGTCTCAAGTGCTGTTGGTTCTAAACCGTTACCCTCGATACGACCCGGTCGAATTATTAAAGAGAATATATCCGCTCCCAGAAGAAGATCTATTGATTTCGGAATAGAAAAGTTCGGATCTGCTAACTTCTTGTTATGGACACAATTCCAAAACGAATAATTTACGAAAGAACTCGGCATTTCCACACAAATCTTCGGAATCACGACGGCATCGAATGTAAAAGATGGATTTATTTGACCTGATGGACGAATAGTACATTCAGTGCTGCAATTAGCAGAAGATGAGCTTTCACAAATTCCATTTATCGAAAATGAAGCATCACAAATTTTCAAGCCTAATCTATTTACACACGATTGAGTTATAATATTTATTTGAGAGCCTCCATCTAACAGAACTCGGACCTTCTGATATCTACCCCAAGCATCACGAATTTCGACCTCAGCGGTTGCTAAGAGAACGGTAGAATTTGAAGTAACATTGGTTAAAACCTGAGCTGAGCCTGAATCCGATGAATTTGCAGCATTGAAATGAAACGTCTCTGATGAAGAATCATTATCCGCATTATTGCGCATGTGCAACAGGGTATGATGCTTTCCATTGCAAACACGACAATTTGACTTTGAAGAACAATTGTTAATCTTATGTCCAGAATGGAGGCAATTGATACACCAATTTGTTCTTTACAATCTTGAACCGATCTTGAACAGTTTGTTCCAAAAATGATGGACATTTGTAAATATTATGAGCTAACTTGCAATAATTACAGGTTAAACGTTTCTTGAATGATTCAGTTTCCGTTTGAACGAGAAGAGTCGAATTTCTTTTATTCGTTGAGAGAGAACTAGATTTCAAAACTTGAGAATTCGAAACTGAATGAGTTTTCGACGGAAGAGAAAGAGCTACTGCCTCCAAGGCTATACACTGATTTGTCAGGAAATTTCGCAAATTGACAAACGACGGAATATCTGTTGAACATTCTTGTAATTCAAAACGTTTGATCGTTGCTGAATCTAATTTCTGAATGAGAATGTGAAATAAAACGAAGTCCCACTGGTCAACGAGTAAACCTAAATTCCTTAATACCGATAAGTTTTCCGCAAAAACTTCTAGAATTCGCCTAAGGTCTTTAGCTGAATCACCCTGTAGCTTTGGAACATTACAGATTTCCTTCCAACACGTATTAGCGAGAAGTCTTTTATTTTGATATCTTTCCGCCAATGTCTGAAAAGCGCTTTCATAATTTTCAGCAGTCAATGGAAATCCTTTAACTAAATTTAAAGCATGAGAAGAAAGTGAACTAAGGAGGTATTGAAACTTTTCTATTTGACTCAAGTTAGAATTTTCATGTACCAAACTTTGGAACATATCGAAAAAGTAGGCCACTCTTTATAATTCCCATTGAAAATGGGCAATACTATCTTTGGAAGTTTAACATTTGGCGAACTAATAGAGCAACTGTCTTGGTTTTTACTGGAATGTTTACTACAGGAAATAAATTAACATAAGTTGTTCTGATGGTGTAATAATTATCCATAAAGGCTGTTCGAATAACCTTCTCAGTGTCCAATTCGGGTTCTTCGGAAGATACTATCATAGAGACAATAGACGTATGTAAATTTTGAAAGTCCACGAGAATATCGTCAAGTATTTCACATCTTAATTTGAATCTAACATGTAAACTCTCATCAGTGACAGCGAATTGTGCTAAATTGAGAATTTCCTCGAGATCATCAATAACAATTTGACGACGAGCTTTGAGTTGTTTCAATTTTGTCGCCATTATTATTATTCAAGGTATACTGCAGAAAACAATATGAATTTCGTTTTGAGTAATTTCGAAAAAAAGAGTAAATAGACTAACCGATTGAAAAGAACTAAATTAATTAATAAAGCAAATAATTAAGATTGAATCTATTAAATTGAAAATCGAGTTGAAAATAAACAAATGAAAATAATGAAATGTAAATAAACAAAAACAAGAATGTCAATCTTTGTTTATGTTTCGAATCAAGGTTATGAGCATAGATGAGAAAAACAAATGAAAGGTAATGAAAGCTAAATTCTTTTAACATGCGCAGATATTAAAGGATTTATGAATGTGTTCGATATCTTATCAAGTTTTCGAGGTCACGTGAATAATGACAGATTGAAATAAATGCAAATGAAAAAACTAAATGAAAAAATTCCAAAATGCTTGATCGCAATAATTTTGAAAACGCGGTTCGAAAATATGCGGCTCAAGAAGGACCAAAATGGCACGACACGGCCTTTGAAATGAAATGAAAAGGAAAAAGAAATTAATAATGAAATTCTGAAAAAATATGAAAAAATGACTCGAAAGAAAGTACGAGATGTTGGAGTATCGACGATTGCGTACCTGGCTTCCCAGCACGGATCAATGTGTCACTCACGAGCGAGAAATAGTCACTTTTTCACCAGAGTTCTAATTTGTAGAAATTAACGAGAAAATTCGACAGAAACGAAGAAAGAGTTTTGCACTGCACCGAACGAGCGTCGATGTCTGTATTCGAATTACGACTGTTTTTTTACTTCCTTCGTCTGGCACTGTCATATAGCTCCAACATATGTTACGCGTCCATAGAGAAAGAAATGAACATACGTGGGCCGCACGAAAACGAACAAGCATTTTGGAACAGAAAATAAATGAACTTAACTAACAATAACGAGTTGCAGTAACACCAATTATGAAACAACGTTAAATATTTAGTGCCTGATGAGTGCGAATTGGTGATAATCAATAATTCGATTTAATACTATGTCGTCGAATCTATCCGATGGAATTCTCAACCAGCGTTGAAGAACCAATCGATTTTTCGGTATTTCTACAGTTTTGATGCTATCGGTATATCTAAAGCAGAAAAAGATCAATCGACTGCTTCAATTTCTATGTTATCAAGAACAGTTCAAAATTTTCTCGTGATTCATGAAACAAGTTAAAAGCTGTACATGATCCTAAACTATCAATATTATGAGGAAAAATAGTACATAATCTTTAGAATTAACTAAATAAAGAAGTAAATAATGAATATTCATTGATTTTGAGAATCGATTCAGAAATTTTTTGAAATTTGGTAGATCCCATCGTGGCAGAATACCTGTAGTGATCCATATCAGTCTCAAATAGTTTCTATGAAAAAGACGCTCAGTAACCCAACACCGTCAACAGATTGCGCAACAAACTATATCAGTCTCAAATAGTGACAATGAAAAGACGCACAGTAAATCAAAACCGTCAAAGGATGGCGCAACAAACTAGGTCAATCTCAAAACTTCGCTACAGGGGATGCAATGATACTAAATACAGCCAATAGATGGATAATGAAAAATATTCACAAATATCCTGATAAATGAACAGTGAAGTGCCTTGGAAGAGAAGCTTCTCTAATAGAGTCTCTGATCTAATAGTGATAAGATCGTTAAATTATTGTATAGTGTTTTACATCCTATTATTTCTTTTGTTTCATTTGTATGTGTTATGGACTTTCTTTTAGTGTGTATAAGTTAGTTAGTGTTTTAGTCGCCATCAACCCTGCTCGTCATTTACCGTCATAACTGATTTTTAATTACATAATGTGTTAAGGTGTTAAGTTCCATAATTGGTGATGTAACTAGTAAACCCTTTATTATTCGCTGTGTTAATTTTTTTCTGAGAACGAATACATGACTCTTTCACATACCAAAGCAATTAAAGTATTTTACACCTCACCATCGAAAAAATGAGGAATCCAAAAAATGTATGAGTATCAGAAAATTAGACAATGGTCAATGGAATTATGGAAGAAAAACTAGATATCGGTCGTTCTCACACTTTCTTAACCGATTGTGTCAATTAACCGGGTTTAAATTTGAAAGCTTTCAATACTGAAATGAAATGACTTGAGTGACACAATTCGATATAAATGATATACAGGTAGAAGGAACCACAACCACTATACTTTCATTAGGCTCCATGCACCCCAATATTTTGAGAGGCACAACCCTTTTTGTGATATCATTAAAACAAGGACGTTTTGAGTAATACCTACTTACCTGTACAAGAATTTCTGCTAAATTTTAGACAAAGTCAAAAAAGCAATATCTTCAAATAAAGAAACTATTTTAATGAGGTTATATTTTATTTATTAAGACGGTCAAAATGCATTCCATTTTAGTATTAACAGAAGTTTAATATCTTCTCAAACTTATCTCAACATTCTGAAATACACTGATCAACAATTGCCAGGGATCACTTATGAACTTCTCTTCATTTGTATTTTTTCAAGTCATCTCGTGAATATCTGTACATTATATGTTCTCTAAGAAGAAAAAATTAAGATGTTTTGAGTTGATTATATCAAGTTTTCCTCACTTCATCGGTTCTTGTTCACAAAATCGATTTTAATATGTAGGCTGTTACAGATGGAGTGAAAAGCAATGTGGTATTTGTTATTAAATCTGTTTTTTTTTCTCTCGTTCAAACACATAAGGTGACAATAATTGAAGAAATGAGAACAATATCAGCTTATCAGTCATGCTGAGAAGACGTTTGGCTCCTGTGCAACTGGACCAAATCATACGGTGGATACAGCAAGGTTTGTCCCAGCGAGAAGTGTCCCCGGCGGTTGAATGTTTCGCAAAGTGTCATGAGTCGGGCTTGGAATAGGTTCATCCAAAACGACTCAGTAGCTTATGTTCATGGGGTTCATGGGGGAGGTCGGTAGCGCAGTACAACAGCTGCCCAAGATCGTCTTTTGATCCTCAATGCTAGGAGAAATTCCACTTATCCGGCGTCGCGGCTCAATAGATCACTGAGAGTTGCAACAGGAGTTCTAATTTCGAACCAGACTGTAAGATGATCTAATCATGGGTTAAAAACACAGCACAGCGTTTAACTATATATTTAATCAATGAACAAAAGTATAGACATGAGTACAACTTACTTACAGGAGATCGTTACATCTTGCATGAACAGAACAGGAAGGAGAATTAACCATGCTGCACACAGCATGCTGAGCACAGAACATGAACACAGAAAAATATACATATGTACCACAGAATTGTTCTTCTTATACCCCCTCTCAATTCTACAATACATGATACACATTAAACAACAATCATACCCAAATCACTTCTCAATTTATTAAATTTCACATGATTAAGACCTTTCGTGAGAATATCGGCTACTTGATTCTCCGAACAAACATATTTTAACAAGAACTTTCCCCTACTTACTAAATCCTTAACAAAGTGAAATTTCACATCTATATGCTTAGTCCTCCTTGTTTCAGGAGTACTACTCATAAGGATACATGATTGATTATCTTCCATTATTGTTATCGGAAAAATCACTTTGCCCAGGAGCTCCTGTAAGAGCTGCCCTACAAATAAACATTCACAAATACAGGCTGATAAAGCAATATACTCTGCTTCACAGGTTGAAATTGCAACCATAGGTTGTTTCTTCGAGCACCAATATAATATATTTGAGTTCATTTTTATCAAAAAACCTGAAACACTTTTTCTGTCATTTGAGGTTACATTTCCAGCAAATACGGATTCGTCACTTTGAACTACTTCGACGCTTTTCTTCGACGGACATTGAGAACTAATGTTATCTGACATAAAAGCAATGTCTCCATTCTGATTTTTATTCAATGCCATGTTGGCATTCGATCTGTTTCGCTGAGGACATTCAGATCGTTTGTGTCCCACAGCTTTGCATGTCCAACACCTTACCGAATACTCCCTGAGTTCCCTGTATCTCTACTCGAAGTCTTGTTGGTTGCATAAGAGCGTTTCGAACCGTTATTCAAGAACCCTTATTTCTGTTGGAAAATTTTCTTTGAGTAAAAAATGCATTTCCACTGGTCTCCCTACCTTCTCTGGATTTTAGCATCCTTTCTTCCTCAGATAAGAGTTTACTCTTGACAAAGTCTTCATTTACAACTTCTGGATTAGAAGCTAGTAGGATATCAATCGACGTTATCACAGATTGATATTCATTTGGCATCGAGGAAAGCAGTTGTGTTACATATTCCTCACTGTCAACGTATCCTCCAACATTCTTAAGTTCAGACACCACCTTATCAAATTCAATGATATACCCATTCAAGGAACTGCATCCATCAAAGTCATATTTCTAAGGTGTTTCTGCAAAGAAATTCTTGACATCAAGCTTTTTCGTATATAAGTAATTTTAAGTGTCTCCATCATGTCCTTGGCCGTTCCTTTGGATTTAACCAATTCCAGCACTGAATCATCAATGCATTGAACAATTATATCACGTGCTTTGGCATCTCTACTTTTGAAGTCAGGCACCTTTTCTATTTCTTCCGGGTACGTTTCTTCCAGTATAGATAGAACCCCATTTCTTTCAAGCACTCGTTCCAGTCTGAATCTCCAGTTTTCGAAGTTTGTTCCATCAAATGGACGTATATTTGAAGTCATGTTGCACGCCATTTTAAAACTTCACTTTTTTTATTGTTTTACAGGTTACTCAACACTTTTACAGTTCACTATTCAGATTAAAATACAGAGTCTGGGCCCATAACCTCTAATCATGGGTTAAAAACACAGCACAGCGTTTAACTATATATTTAATCAATGAACAAAAGTATAGACATGAGTACAACTTACTTACAGGAGATCGTTACATCTTGCATGAACAGAACAGGAAGGAGAATTAACCATGCTGCACACAGCATGCTGAGCACAGAACATGAACACAGAAAAATATACATATGTACCACAGAATTGTTCTTCTTATAGATGACGACTACATGTTCGTGGTTTGAGAGCACGTAGGAGGGTACAACATCCCCGTTTGAATAGGGAACACTGGGTTCATCGACGGCAATGGGTTGAGGAGCACCGCAATTGGACAGTTGAAGATTGGAGCAGATGTTTATTTACGGATGAGTCTAGATTTCGTTTGGTCAACTCCGATGGACGTATTCTTGCTTGGAGGGAAAGAGGTCGAGGGTATGCAGAACAGTTTTTGGCGGAGGTTCTATATGTGTATGGGGAGGGATTTGTTCGAACCAACGCACAGAGTTGGTTATTCTGCAGAACACCACAATGACCAGCCAGAGATATCTCGATATGATTATTGAACCCATATTGTTCCGTTTGCGGCTGCCTTGGGCGAGAATTTCATTTTAATTGACGATAATGCCCGTCCACACCGTAGTCGTCTAGTTAATGAAACTCATGCTATTGATAGGATGGATTGGCCAGCTCGCTCTCCAGACATGAATTGCATCGAACATGTCTGGTCTGAGATGTCTAGATAATTGTCAATCTTAGAACAACCGATCAATAACCTGGAGGACCTTTCTAACCCTTTACGGGATATTTGGACGAATTTGCCCCAAAATGTTATAAATCGTTTGATTGAAAGTATGCCTCGTAGGGTAGAATGCTTGAGACGAGCTCCTGGGGGACCAACTAGGTACTAGCTTAACCGAAACTTCAGCCGTCTTGTAGTTTCATCATAAAATTTTTATGTTATTCAAACACAGAATTTTGAGTAATAAAGTCTTTTTTTTTCTCCAACTTTCCATTTTTTCATTCTTTTCTCAAGTGAACCATATTATCAACTGAAAATACTCTGATACTGACTAAATTTATAATCTTGGAGCGAATATTTCAGAAATAAATTTAGAAAAAGTAAGTGATCCCTATCAATTGTTGAGCAGTGTACTTCTCTTGAAAAAGATGCCCATTCTGTTATAATCCATTGCCGAAGATCATCCAGTGAAGCTGGTTGTGTTTCAAACACAATACTTTTTAAGAAACCCCTTAAGCGAAGTTTGTCAGATCTTGCCAGCTATTCCAGTGGAGGTTTTCTCCCAATCCACTGATCTTGAAACGTTTCATGTAAAAAATACCTTACAGGAAGAACATAGTGGGGTAGCGCTCCATCTTATTAAACATGTAATAAATCTTATTTGTTTATTTTATTTCCTGACCCCTTGTATGTATTCATCAACTGTTGAACAGGAAGGGTTGCTGATTGTTAAAAATGAGTTTGAAAATAGATAATTATTTTTGTTTAGCCTTAAATAGAATGCATCATGAGAATCTTATCATTTAAAATAGCACTTCATAAAAACAGAATCTATTCTTCAATTCCTATATTTTTTGACCCTGTATTTAATTTAGGAAAAAACCTTGTACATGAGATGCACTTGAAATTTAGTAGTTGGGGTGAGTGAGTCTTAAGGGCAACTCACCCCAAACGAAATTATAGTAGTAATGGTTCCCTCTACCTGTATAATATCTGCACCAAATTGCGGTCTTCTTTTTTTTTTTGTTTCAAATATATTTGCATTGAAAATTTTCAAATTCAAACGCTGTAAAACTTAATATTTAGCTAACAAAATTGTCTTCAAATCAATCAGATCATCTATTGTATCTTTTATATTCACAAATCATTCTATTCACTGTTTCTGAATGTGTAACATACCTCAATCGTTTTGTCAGATTCTTCATTGCAGTCGAAAGAGGGTTCGATGTATGTAGTTCCATTTTGAATAATTTCCTTGGGACTTATATCAACTGAAAATCAAAAATTTTAATTAGAATATCTGAAATTTATCGTAATATTACTCGATCTTACCAGCACATTCTGGAAGCAGTAGGCCGTCTTCATTGTACCAAACATTTTCAGTAACATTACATTTGAATATAATAGAATCTATCGTTGAGTCATTGATCAATTGGGAAGAAAATGGCATCATAAAACCTTCATTGCAGGAAGCGATGCAGGTAATTGTATTTTTCTTTCTAGAACACTCACTCCGCCCATTCTCAGGAGCCAAAAATTCGTCACATTTCGCTTCTACAAATGTGAATGAATATATAGTTAATTGATTCCTTTAAGTTTCAAAACGATACTGAATAAAATGGCTGAGAAAGCTTTTATTTTAAACCTACCCCTTACTGTTATATTCATTTGGCAGATATTCCGATTTCCAGAATCATCTTCAGCTGCGTAGGTGACAGTTGTTATTCCTAATTTGAAATAACCGAAATTGTGGGATCTAGTAACCTAAAAATGTTATACATACAGTGGAGCAGTCACCATATATTCCCTGGTGAAAGAGACTTGGTATGTTGAAATCAAAGAAATAAATTCCAATGTGAATGTCAGTGGGTCCAAGTAGTCGCTATTTAACCACAAAATCAAAAAGTTTTTAAAATTTATAAGAATTTCAGTGATAAACCTGCGTTAACGCATACGTACCAAAATTATAAATGAATTTGCATTTAAAATCTGTATGAATTTATTCAATTGATGATGCCAATGTGGAGAAATTAATTCGAAAATTTTTTCATAATTTCATATAACTCTATTTCCTTTGTTCACATAATACTTTGTTTAATTTCATATAACTTTTTCTTTTGTTCACATAATGCTTTGTTTAATTTCATATAACTATTTCCTTTGTTCACATGTTTTATTTGTTCTTGTGATGTTTTGTTCACTTTATATAATTCTACTTGTGCCATAAGAAACAAACCCTTTATAGCATGTGATCCCATTGTCTCCGATATTACAACTCTTGGAGTTCAGGTGCCTACCATAACAATGAATGCCTTATTTTTCATCATTCTACAATGTGTTACTGGAGGGTAACAGATCAATCTTAGTTACTATACCCTATGGTACAAGTAACCCTGAAATCTGGACCAATGATTAAACTGAACATATGGAGACCTGGACCAGTGTAGTACTAGTATGGTTGATATGGAATAATGGATGTAACAAGTGTACGTAGCACCATGGTGTTATATCGAAGGTTAAAGTTGTTAAGTTACCCCTGTCTCATGCAATCATTATGTATATTTCGTACTGTTGTAATTGGTCATTTTACTGTGTAATGTACTTGCCTTACTATTCATGGTTATTGTTGTGTATATTTCGTACTGTGTTAACTTATTCTTCTTATGATGTATCTTCTTGTTGTCGTTATGTATATTTCACTCGGTTGATTATGTAGATTCTCTTCTTTCATTATTTATATTGCTTATTATCGTTTACCGATATCTGTTTCTGTTATATATATCTATAATGCATTCTGGTTATTCTGGTCCTTATTATTTACTCGTGATGGATATTCTATCAAAATTTGTTGTTTATTTATGCTATGATCTCGTACTGCTATCTATTTATCTATATGCTCGTATTACATGATATTTCATTTAGGGGTCTCGAGATTGTGGACCATTCCTATACTGTTGTATGAGATTTCTTAGGTACCTGGATCGAAGACCTTGAAGGGGAGGTTCCAAGGCCTTAAGGCAGGGACCGTTACTAACATGTGCTGTAAGGCATGAGAGAATATACCTTTTTTATCAACCGCGAAACTTTCTGTCATTTTTTCAGAGCCGCCGCTGGAATTTCATGACCTTCCCTGTGTTCCCAATTCCTTAGCTCATACAATATTTTAGTTATGGCTCACATACCTTGGGGCCATGACCATGACGATGGTCATAATTAGTCGCTTACATATTTGCCATGATTATTATCCTTGTATTATTGAAGTGAACAAATTTGTCATGATTATTAATTCTTGTTGTATCATTGAAGTTGCCATATTTACCATGTTTATTATTCTCTTTGTATTATGGAAGTTGCTCTGATTATTATGATTACTATCTGTTTTGTATTGTTATCGTTTTCTCAGAACTGTTATAATTGCCTTTACTAGCTGTTAATGATTGACTATTTAGCTTTGAACAAGTGCCCTAACATCACCTAACATGAGAGGTTTTCTGCCTGAGGTTTTCCCATATATTTTTTAGACCCTTAATAAATAGCTGTTTGTTGGGGTCTAACCATTGTGTTTTATTTGCCATCTTTATTTCCCAATTATTTTCAGTGATCTCAATTATCACGAACTTGAATTATTACGTAAACATAACGTCCTACCCAGTCTATGGTCCTACCCTTGCTGGACGATCACATTAAATGGCCAAGCCTTTGTATACGCAGTCATTCAGACTCCAGTGTCGTAGTTAGTTTTGAAAATGATATTTGTCATTCTTTTCGAAAGAAAGAGAGGCAAATGTTACAACACATGCGCATTTCATTGATAGAGATGAGTGTTCTTGTTTCAATAGAAGAGCGTGGTGTCGTTTTGTCTATAATTTCCGAATATCAAGCCGAAAATAGTCTCAATGGATTGGGTTTGACTTCCTGATGGAGATATACAAGGTCAAATTTGAGTATGTCCACTCGGCCGACCGTATACTCTTTACCTTCTCGTTCAAGTTCGTTATTGGGCCAAATCTGTCTAACGAATCTTATTCATCTTATCTATTGTCTTATCCATTAAATAAGTATGAGTATGAATGAGATATTGTAGTCACCATCGGTAATGCAGTGGGACGGTATTACAGTATTCAGAGTTGAAACTTCATTACTGTAATGCTAGATAGCGTTGAAGTAGCTAAATTTGCTCTGAACTCTTAGAATATCCATCGGATCAAGTTGTAACTTGGAAGATATTTGAATGAAGTTGAAACAAAAGGGATGGACGAAATTGTGGATGTTTGGACGTTCGGTACTGATATCTCACAGATTCACTAATATCATTATCGTATCTTTCTTCCATCAGAAGATTATGATTATTTTTTCATATACTCATATATATTTTTTTAAAAACTCAAGAGAACAGTGAAATGTCAAAAGGTCCGTCTAAAAATTTTAATGCTCGATGCTTTCACAGATACGTATTCGTCTGACATCTGTCGGACTTATTGATCAGTGTCAGTTGGGGGAAAACTAATCGAAATGGTTCATTAACAGTGAAATAATGTTCATTATCAAAATATAGAAATGACTGACGTGGGTAGTATAAGTAGTTTTTCTGTTTGAGATATAGATTTGTTCATTCATCGTAGCGGTAGTATTTGTATAACATTGTTGCAAAGTACGAGAAAAGACTCTTGAACAATCGCGTAAGAGCTCCTGACATCACGTCAGTGCTTTTCTGAATTTCCGCACTTCTGTTTGGTTCAATACTAGCAATGATTATAATTAATAATTTGGCTGACAGTTTATAGCTAGTGGGCGTCATATTTGAAAGCAGTATATTGAAAAAAAAATCGATTCAAGTTTTCCACGTTATCTATAAGTTGATAATCAGTCTCTTTCATTCCTTAAAGAGTATAAATATTTAACGCAAGAATATGATATGCTTTGAGCATAGTGCACTATTCATAACCTATAATTTAGTGTTTAGAGTTACCTGCCTGTATGAACGAGTCTAGAAATTCTTCAGATAATGTACGAGTCCTAAGGCATCAACTGCCAATAACGAAAAACGCGTTCCATTGTCATGAGGAGGTTTGATTTTGCCCGAGTATCAGAAAACTTCTACGGTTGCAAAATCGACAACAGAATCCAGGCCAACCAGCCTGGATTCTGCTGTCGCTAACACACGGGAAATTTTTGTGGGCATCATGACTACAAAAACGCCTTATGAGTGGCAATTTGTCAATTGATGAACACTAACGTAATGGCTACGCTCCCTCCTGGTAGGAACAACCCCGCCTACTCTAAATAATCAACTTGGGTTGAAACATCTACTGTAAATACCCACAAAAATAGGAATTATCACGCCAAAACTACAGCTTAATATGAAATTTATTACACGATGAATCTTAACTTCAGAGCCTGATACAGGCAACTTTTTAATGCAATGAAGGTGATGTGAGGTATTGAGAGAGGGGTTGGGTTGAGACGTTGTATGGAACAAATCATGTATGTCTTACCGTAGCATGATGGGAGTTATCGTGAATATAAGGTTCATCCCAAGTAATATTTGCTCCCACACCATCTCCACTTATAAATGGAGTAGGATTGATGCAATTCTCAATCATGGGTCTCTCCTGATCTACAATGTGAATTAATAAAATGAGCACAAATTGTTGAATAGTTTCAGTCACATTCGTTTAAATAACTGATAGTTCAGAACAAACAATTGGTGAGTTTGATAGGTTTTCACCACGAGATATCTTTCTTAGGATGTAGGAATCTTAAGAGAATCCGAAAGTCTCAGATGATTTATAGAACAGAGATTTGCCACGTTTATATATAGTTGAAATTTTTTATTGAGGTCATGTGTCAGTCCTGATCGATTCATCATCCTTGAAGACCGAAAGGTAGAATGGAATTACTTTTTCTAGACGTGATTCGATAAGGCTTGCATCTGATATGCCGCAACGAAACAAAATTTTTTTTAAGCGGAAACCGTACATTCGTAGGACTCCAACTGCTCATTTGGCTAGAACATAAACCGTGTAATGCCATGATCTATCGGAAAATGAACTTTGTTTAACCTCTCCTCAATTTTCTTCATTGTACTGAGAGGGTGAAAACTTCCTCACAAAATATATTATATGTATGTATTATATACATTACACTATTTTGAAAGAAAAACCATGGTTTAAAGAAACAAATTAATAAAGGAATCTTTATTATTTTACACAGATATTACAGATATTATTCATTATATACTATAGAAAACAGAAAAAGGCATCAAACCAATAGCTCACTAAACATTTCGGAAACTTTTTTTGCGTGACATTCTTGAATGTATTTTAGAACAATCCCGTTTTAAAGAATAGCAGTAATCTGCCATCATGTGAGTATCTCATCTTCCTTGCAAGCGATCCTCCATACATTTGGTATCTTGGTGAAATCTTTCACCTTGCTCCTCACTAATGTCGCCTAAATTATCAGGAAAACGGTCTAAGTGACTGTGTAAATAGTGCACCTTAATGCTCATGTTACACCCAAGTGATCTGAAATTATTAAGCATCTCATTGACTAATTCAACATAGTTTTCAGTTTACCCAGTAAATTTTGGACAACTGAAACAAATGAATTCCAGGCATTTTGTTCAAACTAAATCATTGAATTTATGAAGTCAGGGTCTTCAATCAGCTGTCTTATTTGTGGGCCATCAAATATTCCTGCTCTAATTTTTTCCTTACTCAGCTGAGGCATTTTTTTCCCTATACATGATACATTCTTATCAAGAGCCTTTACAAACTGCTTCATTAGACCCAGCTTGATATGCAGGGGTGGAAACATGATTTTCTCTCGAGGAACTAAAGGGTCATTGATGATATTATTTTCCCCAACATCCATGTTTTCACTTCTAGGCCACTCTTTTCTAACCCAGTGTTGCGTTTTGTCTCTGCTATTTCAGAGGCACAAGAAACAAGGATACTTGGTGTGGCCACTTTGCTGTCCAAGGAGAAAGTTTTCCATTTTTAAGTCTACACAAATCACCCATTGGTGTTCATGATACTTTATTTTGTCCAAAACCAAAGCTATGTTGTCATATTGCTCTTTCATTTTCGTTGAGTGAGCAGTTAGTATTGAGCCATATTAGCTCCCATTATGTAGAAGAACACATTTCAAATTTCGCTTTTAGCTGTCAATAAATAGGCGCCAATCATCCGGAAAATATTCAGGAAGACCCATTTTTACCAGGAGTTCTCTAATAGCATGGCAAACTTCAAGATCTTGTTCTTCAAAACAAAAAGGTAGCAGATCTTTCTCCCTTGTGCGATAAAATGTAATTTTCGTTCCTGGTTCAAGTAAATTTTTTTCTTTCAACCTGGAAGCTAGTAATTCAGAAGCTTCTTTCGACAGGTTGAGATCTCTAGTGAGGTCATTTAACCCATCTTGGTTGAAACATTGGGGAATTGATGACATCGTTTCAAAATAACTGTCACCTTCAGTAGTGTCAGAATTCTGATCAGAGACACATGTGTCCTCACAAAGTTCTGGTAGCTGCTGAAAAGTTGGAATTGGCACTTCTTCTGAGTGAAGGATAGGGTCTTGCAGTCTTGCAGAGACTAAATCTGCGTAAGTCCACTTGTTACGGTTATTTCGATTGATTCCAGTAATAATTACTAGGCAGAAATAACAGTCATCGAAGTGATTATTTGGTTCTCTCCAAACCATTGGTACTCCGAATTTTAGACTTTTCCTTTTCCCGGTAGTCCACTGTCGCAAATGCTTAAGCACCAAGCTTAACACCAAAATATCAAAGATAAGCCCTCTTTACAAAGTCACTAATAGTTTTTCTGTTCTCCAAGAACGTGTATTCTCCGCATGTGTAGCAAAAAATATCAGGATGATGTACACAGCTTCTTCTACTTGAACTCATTTCTATTCAACAACACAAATACAACAATTCACATTAACAATCTACTTTTTAGATTTACTTTTAAACAACTCGTTACTAAAGAGAAATTTCATATGACGCTAAGTTCTATCTATCTGCACCGCAGGAATTCACAAACTAACCTCAACTCTCAACTGCAGTTGAAGTTCACCTCAAACTGGACAGCTCCATATATTGGATTTCTATGGAACTAACTGGATGAAACTAAATAGGATTAAATTCCACTTGTTAACAGTTTGTCAAACAATCAGTTATATATCTCATATTGTTAGTCTTCTATTTGTAATAAATGAATTAAAATAATAATTTTAATAAATATTATCATTTTAAATTCAATTTGTTACAAATGAAGACTGAGAATAAGGAAAATATACAAGAATCTATATCTTGTATAAATTATACAACACTCATACTTGAAAGTATTAAATAGGAAAAAGCATTGATAGATAAGTGAATTTATTTAAAAATCTAGAGCTGATACAGAAAAACTGCTATCATATTCAGATTCAGCAATAAAAATATAGTTAGAATTACCTCAAATATTCTAGGCACCGAAAAAAATTTTTTTTTTGTAGGTCTGTGTAATTCATTAACGTTAAATATGTATTGTGCATTTTGGCTGTAAATATCGACTTTTCCAAAATTTCGGTTTTCGGTTCCTGAGATTTTGCAGAGTGCATGTTTTTACGTTTGAACCTCAAACCCCTAAGCTGCAAATTAAAAATAGATATCGACTGTTGAGTGAAAAAGTTGTTCACTTTATCTGTAATCAGGAAACGAACTTTCATTTTCGCAGCTTTCCTCTAAGTAAAAAGATGAGTAAATTTAAAAAGGATGAAGAAGTTTTGATAATCCTAGGCCCACCTTATTTTGTTTGCAGTCTGTTCTTTTTTCCATATTTGTTTCGGGTTCTCCAATGGGGCTTGACAACTTTGAATTCAATTTGTGAACGCACACTTAGACCAATCATCGAACTGTCAACGTCAATTTATTCAGTAAAGTGAACATTTTCATCATGGTGAAGTAGACGAACGAACAACGTTTGCAAGTCATAAAAATTTGCTACCGAAATTCTGAGTAGGTGACCGCAACTTTAAGAGACTTAACTCCAATTTTCGGTCGTAATTCGCGCCCTAGTAGACAGGCACAAGTTTGGTGCAAAAATTTGAGTCTACATATTCGCTGTTGTCGTGCCAGTGAAGCAATGGACCGGTCGCAGTAACGAAAACATCACTGCCGTTCGGTCCGCCGTAGCCGACGACCCAAATCAGTCGATTTCACGGCGTTCTCAAAAATTGGGCATCCGTCAGACCACTCTATGGCGAATTTTGCATAAGGATCTTGGTTTACACCCGTACAAGATCAAGTTGACTCAAGAATTAAAGCCGTTGGACCATTTAAAGCGACGTACCTTCTCCGATTGGGCTGTGGAAAAGCTGCGCCATGATCATGATTTTCATCGAAAAATTATCTTCAGCGATGAAGCTGATGAAATTTTTGGCTCAATGGCTTTGTCAATAAGCAAAATATGAGTTATTGGGCAGGCAGCAATCCATACGTGATCCTCGAGACTCAAATGCGTCCTCAAAAAATAACCATTTAGTGCGGTCTTCACGTCGGCGGCATCATTGGGCCGTATTTTTTCGTTGATGCCAACAATCGTCACGTTACGGTCAACGGCGATCGCTACCGCGCCATGATAATAAGGATTTTTTTGTCCCCAATTGCAAGATATGAACTTGGCCAATATGTGGTTTCAACCGACGGTGCCACTAGCCACACAGCTTACATATCAATCGGTTTATTGAAGCAGACATTTGGTGAGCGTGTAATTTCGAGAAACAACCCCGTCGATTGGTCGCCTCGTTCGTGCTGACGCCTCTGGACTATTTTCTATGGGGCTACGTCAAGTAACTGGTCTGTGCCAACAAGCCGATGATATTGCAAAGGCTCAGTGACAACACTGAACCCGAAATAACGACCGTTTTGGTTGAAATGTGTGGCCGAGTCATCGAAATTGGGTCCAGAGAATTTACCGCTGCAAACCGGCCAGTGGTTTTTGAAATATCTCAAATGGTTTGTGTTTTATTTAGATTCAAAGTTATCAAGTCCCTATTGGAAAACGTTTTATGAGCATTTCTTCATCATTTTTGAGTATTAGAATTTAGCAATTTAAAAGGGTGAAGTGAATTTTAATTAAACCACGGTATTTGAAAACTTTAAAAATCAATTCCATTTTTTTCAGTGGAACTCGATTTGTTTATTCAGACCCATTAAACAATCTTACAAATCAATTTTTGGTCAAATTATAACGCTGAAATAAACGAAGATGCCAGAAAAAGTCAAGATACGTTTAAAAATATAAATTGTTGACAATAGTTTGGTAACTATGGTCTGCTCAATCAAGCATATAGATGATGATATTATTTATGTTTTTGGCGGCTCTGATACAACATGTAAATGTAAATTTGATTAACTATATTTGTATTTAAATTATAACATGTGACTTCTAAATCATATGGTAACACGTGTTTTGATGAGCTTGATTTTAAGTTTGATTTTAAGCTTATTTTAATTTCCAAACCTACCGAGTAAGTTGATTTAGAAAATTATAATTGAAAAAAGATATTGAAAACCCAAATTAGGATGGTTATTCTCCATTTTTGGGTAAAAATTGAAAACGGGTCACGTCCAATTTTTCAATTTTAAGTTAGGTCCAGCGTAAAATTTTAAAATTTCAATTTACAATGGAGACACGACGACGAGGCAGACCAGTGGGTTCCTGAAACGCTACCCGGACAACCCGAACTGAAAGAAACCGACGCCGCGTTCATAACAATAATTACGCAATGCGATCAGTATTTGTAGCGAGAAGGGCTCCGGTTGAAGACGAAATTCCCGCGTTTTCTGTCGGCGAAATGAGCGAATCATGTCAATTTTGCAATGCTCTGCATTTAGGGGCGAAAAAGGGCGAGATGGATTCAGCCAGTGCTACCAGAAAGGCAAAGTTGTAATGAGCGAGCAGATGCAATTGAAAGAAGTACCAGCTTTGCTCAGAGAACTTTACACAGGAACAGATGAAGAATCGAAGAATTTCCAAAACAATAAACGGCAGTATATCAGTGCCTTTGCGTTTGCTTCCCAAAAAGTTAGCTTAAGAGAATTTGCATCAACTGGCCCTTATTCATTTTGTCTGCTTGGAACATCATACAGCAGAATTGGTTCCATTATTCCGCAACCTGGAAACTCGCCCAGATTGTGTCAACTTTACACACTTTATACTAATGAAGCTCTGCAACATAGATTCCAACACCCAGCTAACCAAGGATGCAACCCAGTGTAAATGCTTCGACTAGATGAAATGCTTCGTGCAAATAACCCATTTGCAAGCGCTTTTTAAACAATGGGAAAAAGATTACGAGAATAACGTCGCAAAGCTATAGCTGAAAATCGTAAATTACCAGATATTCCAGATATTCGAATTGGTTTTGTGCGTACAGACAACGATCCTAGAAGATATCATTTATCGACAGGAGACAGTGTTGCAACAATATTTGTCGGCGAAAATGGAGAACCGCCAGAACATATTGATTTGCGGTTCATGCAAAAATGGACCATTGCAAACAATATCAAATCTTAGCCCACACATGAATCCAATGGCGTACCCACTACTTTTTCCGAACGGCGAATTTGGTTTCAGCCTCAACATAAGCCACAGAAACGAACGTGCAACAGCCCAGCGTAACCGTTTGACCATGCTTCAATACTACGCTTATCGAATTACCGTAAGACCGGGGTTTAGTGCATTACACAGTGCGGGAAAATTGTTTCAGCAGAACGTTTGCTGTTCATACGTTAATCAAGAAAGTAACTTAAATTGGATAAGACAGAATCAGCCAAAATTAAGAACAGAAAGGTATCAAGGCTTAATGGATTATGTAGAACAAGAAGCGCAGCAGAGAAATGTTCCTCCAGGAAGAGTTATTATCTTGCCATCAAGCTATAAAGGAAGTCCACGGAACATGCAGCAAAATTACCAAGATGCCATAGCAACTGTGCGGAAATATGGTAAACCAGACCTTTTTATAACCTTTACCTGTAACCCGAAATGGCCTGAAATAGTTCAAAATCTTAAACCATGTGAAAAAGCCGAGCATCGTCCGGACTTACAGCGCGTGTATTTAACTTGAAGTTGAAAGAAGTTTCGCGCGTTCCACGTTTTCTTTCTGCAGTTGCTCCAATTGCCTCTGCTCTTCTTCTTTTTGCTTCTTTTTCAGAAGGCTGTTTTGAAATCACCGCTGTTGGCGTTTCTGTTGGGCGTCGGAAAGTTTTTAGACATTTTTTAAACACGTCTTCACTCGATGAAAGCTAGACACAAAATGACATGAACGGCTGCTTATAGGAGAGCATTTGCTAATAACGACCGAGCGCTTCCTTACTTGCGCCCGTGGTGACACAGGCTTCTCCACTAGTTTTCAATATTGTTGGATTCATTTGTATTGTGATTTTTGACCAAAATATTAAGCTTTAGCTTGTTCAGCTGTTTTCTCCTTACGACATTATTTCAGAAATGTTTTCTCATTTATTTTTCTCTGAATTTGAATGTATGAAATGTCTTTCCTTTTCGACTGGACTGCTTACAATCGAGTTCCAATTTCAGAGGAAACGCAGTTAAATTGCTCATTTTCGAACAACCTGGTCTTATTGACCTCCACCACATTTTACCCTTCCTACCCTGGTAGTTCCGTATAATCCAAATGAACCGCAAGTGCAACGCGAAAGTGGGCATGAGTGTCCCATCTATAAACTTTAACTTATCGATGATTGTGACCATTCTTCTATGTCCCCATTTCATCTTTGTACATCGAACAATTTATTAATTCCAGAGCATTAACCTCAACTGCCGGGAGAGTTAAAATTGACTGCTCCTGACTAATGAACTTCCAAGAAAACGTCATTGCTGGTCGGTGGCTTGGAGTTCTTGATTATTCCTGAACGTCATTAACCCACGGCTAGTTAGCATGGAAACTATCAGTTATTCTAAAGAAAAAATTCTCTTCAAACTTGTTCAATCAATATTGAAAGAAAAAAATAATTTTGTGCGCCAGTTTCAATTTATACATTTAATATAACCGTTTCAAGCAGTCACGCTGGTAATAAATAAAGATGATATATTTTGACTGAACTCACCAAAAACTGTGATAGTGGTTGTGCATTCTGCTCCATTTTTAGACAGATCTTCTGCATAATAAGTTACCTCAGTTTTACCAATTAAAAATTGAAAGTTTGATAAATTGGAAATTGGTGGTTTGGTCCAGATACTAATATCATCATTCGAATTATCTGAAAAAATGGTTTCATCAAAGATAATCTAAAATGAAATTTTTTCAGAACTGAAGAAATAAACAGAGTACCTGTGATGACTGGCGCCTCCCAAAGAGCATATCCGTAATTCAAACCAAATTTCGAGGTAGTGGTTATATTTTTAGGACAATCTATGGCTGGAGGAGTTATATCTGAAACCGTATATGATTATGTTATAATTCAATTTTGCAAAGATAAACGAGCTGAAACTGTTCAACAACTGGGTTCATTTGAGAACCGGGTTCGCTCTGTTGAAAAGCTCAATTCATCAATTATTGTGCAGGATTTGCATTAAATTCATCTTCATGAATGAACGTACAGGACGCAAGTTTCAACTCATTAACGGGAGTTGTGATTTTTTTTCCATAGTATACAGGGTGATTTTTTAAGTGTTTCATTAGAAGTTTTCGAAGAAGGAATTGTAATACAGATTCAAGATTCTGGATTTTCGTTTTAGAGTACATGAACTTTAATTGTAAAATATATTTAAGAGGAATCTACATCCGGATTCAACGGAAACGAATGTAACTTCGTTATTTGAAATGCAACACCTGTATATACAAACATACTCGAATTCTTCGTTCAATTCTACACTGATTTGATGTATGATATGTGCAACCACTCAAACGGTTCTTGAATTATAGCCTGATTATCAAATTTTTTGAAAAAAAGGTTGGTACAAATTTGTGTCCATATCTTCAAAATCCCTCATTACAAGAATTTCTTTTGCGAAAGTGGAACAAAAGAAAGTACGCTGATACTGTTTCTTGTATATCTTATGAGGAAATATTATACAGGATGTCTGAAAAAGGGCCCCAAAGTGAGCCTCAATAAAACCATAAAATCTCACTTTTTTTAAATGGCAACCCTATAATTTTATAATTCCAATCGATGGCTGATCAAAAAACAGTTAGGGTGTCTCGAACATTTCATGCCTCTAAAATCAGTAGTTTTGCCGTTATTGATTAAAATTCGAATTTCAGAATTGATTCAAGGTTTCTTAGTCTAGCCATAGATTTATTAGGATAGAAGTTTTCAAGAAGGCCATGTCTGTTGATTTATAATGCATTTTAGAGAACTTTCATTTATACTTTTTGATTAATCGGGCACTATGCAAAATATGAATTACAGTAACAGTGATATATTGAATATGTTCTTCATTCATTATTATAACAAGAGCAGTCTCCTTTCGTCAATCTTATCATTCTTTTGCTCTCAACTAACTTTCTACAAAATTCGACCGTGGATATATTTCATAACCCTTCATATGTCAAAATTGATTACGAAATAAATAACGATATAGTTAAAATGAGTTGGAGACAGCAGGGTATTTTTACTGGTCGCCAAAATAAATACGCACGAGTACCACTCTCTTTGAAATCACATATGAAACAACTCATATAGACATGATTGAACTCATCACTTTGATTATAAAAGCAACAAATGAAAAATATTTTTTAAGACCTAATATGGTTACATTTGATCTTTAGGTAATAACTTGAATTTCATCTATTGCATAGTGTATGAATTATTGGGAAGAGTTGTCGACTGTGCATTGCAGCGGATGGTCAACGGTTTGAGCATCTCCTTGAAATTTGATCGTCATTCTGAGTTAATAATAATAACAACAGAAAATCCAAGACAATCCAGAGCAAGATTACAAGTTATTACCTAAAGTAAAGTAGCATATGAAATAGTGCATATAGATTTGATTAAACTCAACAGTTTAGTTGGCAATGTAACAAGCAAATAATTACACTCGTCAACAGAGGTTTTGGTGCCGAAGATTTTGGAGGTGATTTCATATGAATTTGATGCCCTGAATTCAAATATGCTATTAGGTTTTGTCTGCCAGCTCGAATTTTTAAGATATCAACATCATTAGCTTCCCAACCATTTTGACTGTTTTGTAAGTTTCGCAGAGTGCTTTTAAATTATGCCTATTGATTGGAGATTTCTTCAACGGCTTTGGAATTTTTCCAACTGGTTTGCGAACTCCTTTGAAATATTGGCCACTGCTTGCAAACATTCCCGACTGCCTTCAACGTTTTCACTTCTAAATGATTGCAGATTGCTTTGAAATTCTTCCAAGTGTTTTGAAAATTTTCCAACTAACTTGAATATTTTGCATCTGCTTCCGAATAGTTTTCAAACTTCTTTGAAATTCTTCTTCAGTCTAGATCCGTCTATATGCCTAGGGCTTAGGATCGACTGATTCGTGTGCAACAGCTGTTCACACGAAACCCTTCTCCGCCTCAGCCTTCTGCGCTCACCAACCGAATTTTTTTAACTGCTTTGAAATTTGACCAACTACCAAATTTTATCGACGACTCTTATGAAATTGTTCCCACTGCTTTGAATTTGCTCGATTTGTTTACGAACTGATTTGAAATTGGATTATTAAGGGTAATACCACTAGAGGTGAGAATTTTTTGAGAACACTCTTGTTTTTTGGGAATTATGCGTTTGAATTTCACAAAACAAAGTTATCCTTAAAATACCACTAGCCGAAGGTGAGTGGTATTTCGGGATCACTTTGTTGAGTGGAATTTGTATGATTTTCAATAAACGACAGAGTGTTCTCAGAAAAAATCGAATCTCGTGTGATATTTGGAAAGATCATTCAACAATATAAATCAAACGAAATAATATAATAGTTTTTTATTCAAAAATATCCTGATAGAAGCATAACAACAAATTATTCATCTTTATTCTCAAAATAATAATTATCGATAGTACAATTATTATACACATTATGAGCATTATTTTCGAATGATGAAGTAGATACTAATGTTGTTTCTTGAAGGACATTTTTTTCATTCCTTATGGCTGTGATTATTTTTTTGTAATGTTGTTGGTCCAGTTGGAGATACGGTTTCACTGACGCTGCAGAAGAATGGCCTGTTATCTTTATCAGCAGTTCCTCGCCAATCCTTGCTTTGGCTAATTGGCTGACAGCAGTAGCTCGATGCGAGTGGTTGGTTGGTTATCTTCGACTTGGTTGTGTTGATGCCAATCAGTTCTGCCGATTCTTTTGTCCATTTAGCTATCGTATTGGGACCAACTGGGCAGTTTTTGAACCACGACCCATATTTCCAATTCTTATGTGGAGTAAGGAATAAATAGTCTTTCTGTGGTTATGTTTGCAGTTCTTTTGGATACAAGTAGCTTATATAACCTCACCGGGAAAATATCTTCTTCAATATTGGGAGTCAGCCATTCCGTTTACGCACATTTTTGGGCACCACCTGGTCTTGTTTTAGAAAATATCGGATTGTATGCAATTCGGCCCGTGGGATTACCATCGTTTTCAATTTCGAATCGGAAATGCGAAATTAGGCATGATGAACCCTCTCCTCCGCGCCAAGCAAGCTCCAATGCAGCAATAAAATAAAATTTTCTGTTCAAACCGTCTAGATTATCTTCTTTCCATAAGTTGTAATCTTTTTGTGTTGCTCCAAACAGGGCCGTATCTAGGGTGTGGCCAAGTGGCCCCCGCCTCAGGCGCAAGATCCGCAGGGGCGCCAAAAAATATCAAATGAAAAAAAAAATTTGAGCGCCAAAAAAATTCAAAGAATAAAATATAGAAGCGCTAACAAAATATTCGAGATAACATGTCACGGTTTTCATGTATACGCCTAAAATATTTTTTTGGGTAAGGAGCGATGGCGCGACTCCCTCAGGTAGGATGTGAAAACCGCGTGTACATAGATGTGTCCGCTGATAAGCCGAAAAGGGCTCGTCTAGATTCCCTACCGTATTGGACCGATTGAATCGGGCCGTGTGCACTGTGCAACAATCTACGCCAATTTGGGGTCGCTGAAAAAAATCTTGCCACAGACGCAGTAGTACCTAGATACGGCCCTGGCTCCAAAGACAGCGCCCTGGCACTAACTCTTCTTTTCTCAGGGTCCACTTGCAAAATACACCTCTTGGCATTTCGTGCATCCCGCTCCACGTCTGTGAATGGATCGAACCTAGCGCCCCATTCGGAATAGAATTTTTCCTGCAGCTGTTTGGCAGTATTATTCCACAAGGTTTTTACGACACTTTCCTTGTAGTCTGATCCATCTCTTTTCTTTATATTGAAAGCGCAGTCTAGCATAATATTATTGAGCTCTCACAAACGTGTTTGTTCATTTACAAGGTATTCCCGGGCAGCACAGAATTCTTCAAATTGTTTCCAAATGTAGGATCTTGAATTCACTGTATTAAGCGGCACACTTTTCTCAATTGAAGTGATATTACAATTCCCAAAACGTTTCATTTTCATCTACTTTATGGTAAAATACGAAAATAAACCGACAGAACTGCCAAATGTGCGGTTGAAGTTATCGCTAACAACTGCTTGTTATCGTAACCATGACGACCGCTACTTCCACCTACAGCCAAAGCTATCCGGAAGTATTAATATTCCTATGCAAATTAGGCATTTGATAAAAACAAATTTCTAAAAATGAAAACACTGTGAGGTTGAGTGTTTTCAGATACAGTTTGTTTCTATTGGTCCGTTTTCAAAAATTGAGCGATTTCATTGGACTATGTAGTATAGTGTTGAATGATCCCCCAAAGTCACTATTCAAGGAGGACGAAATTGCGTGGGTAGACCTTTCATGAATATTTACGTACTAGGAAACCTGTTAGATGGCAAAATTGAACTCAAAAAAAACTTACCTCTGCAGGATGTTTCTTCTTTTGTATTCCAAGATCCCAAATCACCAGTACAACTACGTTCCTTTGGACCAACTGTTTCATAACCTTCGTTGCAAATGATGCTACATTTTTTGCCACTGGGCTGCTTTCCATACGAACACGAATGAGGCAGAATTTTTGCATTGGCGATTATTGGAATCTTATGACATTTGACCGCTATGAATTAACATCTCCATATTAAAAATGTATATTTCGGGATGCAAAATATTTCAAGATCGTCGAACTTCCAGACCTCACTAATTTTTTCGGCTCTGAGAAATCGAATATATAGAATTAGCGTTTCAAAAATACGTAAAGTATTAGCATAGCCTCCTTAACAACTCTAAGGGCGGCTATGGTATTATGTGATTAATAAGTTTTTTGCGAACTTATTCAAGTAGAGCAACGTTCAGTTCAAAAAGATGATTTAGAGTTTTCATATTTTCAAAATTGGTCAATTCTTCAAATATCTAGGTCAAGTTCGTTATTAGGTCAAACTCGTGAAATGTTTCAAGAGTTACGAGCATCTGTAATTTGGTATCTTGGTATCCATCGGATCGAGTTGTAACTTGAATAATGTTTGGATAAGGTCTAAATAAACAGTTTCGCAAGATTGCTGATAATTCGACCCTCTAGAAAATTTCAAAAAAATTGTCAAATAAAATTTTTTTAATACATTATACCTCATAAGATATCCATCAAATTCAAACAGAAATTTGTGCATATATGGATGTTGTTGATATCTTACATGTTTCTAATTTCTGTGTCATAGCTTCCTATTAACAGAGATTCAAGGGGCCTAATTTTATGAAAATCAAATACATGTTTAGGTAGAGTAAAATAAACTCATATTTAAAATCAAAAATGGAAAATTAAATCTGAAATTATTAGTAAATTTCAATCATTTTGAAGTTTTGAGTACTAGAGGTAACCATTCACGGAAAGTTCCTGGAATATCTGCTGATGATCTTCAACAAAAGTCAATGGAAATATGTGGAAATCAACACTCATCGTCGGGTGTTGGGGTAGGAGCTGCTCACATGTCTGATTTCCTATCGCATAAAATTAGTGAAATTTGGAGGCCTTCAATCTTTATGATTCTCGAAATAGAATATTGCAAAAGATCTTGAGTCGTATTGATGATTCATTTGTTTTGTGAAAATCCATCATAAATATTGAAAGAAACAAGTGATAAAGTAAAAATTAGACAAAATACTGGTTTCTTTCAATAACAAAAATTTATTTAGTCACGTACGCCTACACATTGCTCTCAGTCCATTCCATTTCGCTATAGGCAAGCAAGTACGATGCCGTGACCCAATGAAAATCTTTCCTTTCTCGCACTTGAAGGAGCAAACTGTATCGACAGGAAAGCTGGTATGATTTTCGTTATAAGTTATACCCAAATCAGTATGGATACAAGTCATGGACCCGAACTGTGGAATGCTTAATTTTTCACATGTTCTCACTGAAATAAACATATTATCCCTATATAAGTACATGAAAATTACATGATCTAACCTTGGCATGAAGGTGGGATTCCTGTCCAAGACCCATTATTCTGGCACAGTCTTATACTAGTTCCAGCCAGATTATATCCTACTTCACATCTGACACCGCACGCAGAATTAATTACATTGTCACATGATTTCTTCACAAAGTATCCATGCTTTGGCTCAGCCAGTGTTTTACATTTTATGACTGGTGAATAATTTCAACTTGTACTTGGAAAAATACATTTGAATAATAAGTAAAAGACAAATTCTATTGAACTGATATAAACTCCATCCATGGTTAAATTAACTTGTTTGATTCTTTAATTGACTGAATTAAGGAGATTGAGCGCAAAATGATCACAAAGATCCTTTATTGGGTTTTATTGGAAACTGATTAAATTTATGATTATTTTGAAATTCTGTGAAAAAATAATAATTTCTTCATATTTTTAAATTTGATTTTGATGCGTAACAACTCCTTATAGTATAACTTCTATTGAAATAAGGGATTGTTGCATTCTCGAGACTACATACAAAGCATGCTATCAAAAATGAAACCTTCTCTACAAGTTTGATGATATTGATCACATAATTTTGTAATAAAGCTTCTAATTTAAAACCAAAAGATTTCAAAGTCAAACCTTCGCATTTCTCAGTTTCATTCGCAGTCTTAAAACCAGTTTTGCATTGACAACTATTCCTTCCATACGCAGGAGGCTTAGTTGTGTGGAACATATCTGGACATGGCGTACATAAATTCGGTCCATCGGAGTAAAATCCTACCGGACATACTGAAACAAACTAAAATCAAAACTGTATCTAGGAATCAGAAGATTGCTTACAAGAACAACCTTCTTCCTTCAACCCTGATCCATAATATCCAGCTGGGCATACACAAGAGTAATGCCCAGTTGATGTCCCGCAAGTGCAGACAGCATCCTTATGGCAGCAGTCTCCCTCTCTGCATAAATTGTCGCAAGGGCTATTGATACCCAATGGTATATAATCACCTACTTTCAAATCTGAAAAAAAACGACATTCATAAGACGAAAGGGAAATTAGACTTCTTTTTCGATTCTAATCAGTTCATTACCGAAAATATCATTGGATCGCCTGAATATTCAAAGGGAATATATTTCCAGCCGTTATAGGTTTCCTGGCTTGAAACCGACAGAGTCAATTTATGTGTAAATATATCATTCACTTAATTGCCAATAAAAAAAATCAAAAGCACTGACGTGAGGTCAGTAGCTTTTCGTGGTTGTTCTAGAGTCTTTTCCCGTTCTTTGAAACATTGTGATACTAATAGAACGGTCACGATAAAAAACCGATCTATATCTCAAATTGAAAATAACTTCTCACAGTTTTCCTCAAGTTTTGTTTCAGGCTCAATTTCCTTTTTCATAAAAACCAATCAAAACTAGGCATATTAACTCCATGGAAATCCTTCTAGAATATCATTTCGATTAATCTTCCACCAACTGAAATCGAATTGATAAGTCTGACCATTGTCAATCGAATACGTATCTGTGGAAGCCTTGGGATTTTTGAAGGACTTTTTGACATTTTCGTTTTCCAATTTTACGAAAAATCCGTATTTTCAGTAAATAATTTGTGACTTTTTCTATGAATTCAAGTCTAATAGGGAGTACCAAGTGATGGAAAATTTCCTGTAGGTTCGTCTTCATCGGCTGCCCCAAAGTTTCAATGAAACAAGAGTCGATACGGAACGTAAATGTCAACATAAATGATTAACAATAACTTCTGTGATTGCTTGCCTTCAAGTAAATGGAAAAATAATTATATCTTCTTGTGAGAGAAACTAACGATAATAAAAATTCAAAATATGTAAGATAAAAATAACATCCATACATGCACAAATGTTTATTCATTTACGTCGAATAACTTACGAGGTATTAAGTATTGAAAAAATGGTTTTTAATTTTCTAGCGTGTCGATTTCTGCGAAATTCCGAAAATCTGTTTCAACCCAGTTCAAATATCTCTGAGTTAAAACTTGATGCGATGAATATTCTAGGCCGAATCCGTCCAATCGTTCAGGAGTTATGAGTTTCTGCAATTTGGATTCTTTTATAACTCCTTAAATATTCATAAGATCAAATTGTAACGTGGAAGATATTTGAACTAGGTTGAAACAAATAGGCTCCTTTTGGCGCTCTTGTTCACCCGAACAGAGTGCCTATCATTTTGCCCGAATGTCTGTAATTTTGGAATATCGAGCCGAAAATGGTCTCAATCGATTGGGTTCGACTCCCTGATGAAGAATTCATGGCGAAAGTTGAGTCTGTCCGGCCGGCCGTATCCTCTCTAGCATCCAAAAGAGATGAGCTAGAGTTTTGATATTTTCACAATAGGTTAATTGTCCAAATATCTCGGTCAAGTTCGTTATTGGGCCAAATCCGTCGGATGGTTCAGTAGTTATGAGCATCTGAAATTTTGTTTCCTCAATAACTACTAGAATATCCATCGGATCAAGTTGATACTTGAAATATTGTTGAGGGAGACTGAAACAAAACGGCTCACAAAATATCGCAGAAATCGTCACGATAGAAAATTCCAAATAAAAAAATTTTTAATACTCCATATCTCATAAGACATTTTTCGAATTTCAATAAAAATTCGTGAATATACCGAGGTGATCGATATCTTACTTATCCTCAAATTTCATTGTCGTAGCTCTTTTCCATCTAGAGATATGATCTTTTTTTTTCATTTACTCAAGAGAAATGACATGAAGTCTCGGTGATTTTCCCTGAACTATGGCCATCACAGATCGATATTTGATTGACAAATGCCGGGATCATTAATCAGCGTCAGTTGGCGTAATATTAATCAAAATTTTTCATAACGGGAAATCATAGAGATAGAATTCGATCTCGATGGCTGAAACAAAATACGTTGTCAAAATTTAGAAAAGCACTAACGTAAGTTTTTAGAAAGGAATTCAGCTTCGAACAAAACTTGGGGAAAATTATGAGTAATTATTTTTAATTTGAGAGTTTGTTCATTCATTAGGCGTTCATATTTGCATCACATTGTCCCATACTACGGAAAAAGACTATTGTTCACCTGATCAGAGTGCTTATAGATTTGTTATGGTTTGAATATTTAATAGCAAGAAGCTCAACAAGAGCGCCAAAGCAATCTGACCTCACGTCAGTGCTTTCTAAATTTTTTTTATGAAAATGCTTTATGCTTTGCCCATAGATAATCATAATAATATCGAATACAAGTATCGACAGGCCGTGACAGAAATACTAAAAGAGATGAATCAACTAATTTCTCGGCCACTCACGCTGATAGTGAATTTATTATGTTTTGAAAAGGTGTTTTTTCCTAAAATTCTTAAAATAGGAATAGTGAAACCATTATTAAAGGGAGAAGATAGAGACAGTTTGACAAACTATAGACCGATTGCACTGACTACAAATCCTGGCAAAATTTTAGAAAAATTATTAAAAAAAACGCATGGAAGCATTCATAAGAATTAGCATGTGTATTGAAAAACTAAACTAGATTTGGATTTCATTGGTAAGTTTAGAATATGCGATGTTTAATGAACCAATATCGGTTCGCGCGTTAACGGAAAAAGGGTGCTTCTTAATGAACAGCATTTCCTTGAAATCTCTCTTGAACCAATTATCCTCCCTGGTCACAATTTTCGCGCCCTCAAAATCAAAATTATGTCCCTCACTTTTGAGGGCGCGAAAATTGTGAACAGGGAGGATAATTGGTTCAAGAGAAATTTCAAGGAAATGCTGTTCATTATGAAGCACCCTTTTTCCGTTAACGCGCGAACCGATATTGGTTCATTAAACATCACATATTCCAAACTTATCAATGAAATCCAAATCTAGTTTAGTTTTTCTATACACATGCTAATTCCGTCTGGCTCCCTTGTATTCTCATTTCCATTTATGAACCCAATACTGATATACGTCAAAATGATTGTTGTCCCCAAGATATTTATTATATTATTTATCAACAACCACGATTTTGAACGATGTTTCAAAGGAGAAAATTTATTTATCTAATATTCATAGGTGAGCTGGTTCAACTTATTTTTGAGATGTCAGAGCGTTTGTTTGTGATGAATTTTTATTTTTAATTGTAGTGTTCAAGTATTAAGTAAATATGAGTGTAATATACAAATTTGTGTAAACGTTGTACAGGTATTCATGTGGATTGCTTTCTATCTAGATGATTTTTATCGTGCTTATGTAACTGTCATATTTTTCAGCCTGAGGAAGAGACTAAAAGTCTCGAAACGTAGCTAATTGAATAAATTGTATAAAAACTGAGGTTCGTGGTGACTGATATACCCTTTCACAACAAATATATACCTTAAAGGTTTTTGCGCATATCTATGTTTTCCTAGGCATTTATTAAAGGGGTCAGCATAGTCCAACGAAACTTGAGAGAATGCCTTCACTTGTGAAATTCTGAAAGACGGTGAATCGGCCATAAAGGGTACATGTAGTTGCGGTTTAGTACGAAAACATCGAACACATTCAGATAAACAGCGATAAATTGCACTACGTGGAGAGAGTATCCAGAAAGTCTGTGCTACAATGTTATGTAGAGATTTGGTACATTATGGGGACAAGGTTTATAAATTTACTGCAGCCTCCTAGGACATTCACGGTTCTAAGGCATGAACTACGGGTAACTGGAGAAAGTATCCCTCAAGAAGAAATAGACGATTTTATTTCATCAATGCCAAGCCCTGTTGGGTAGTGTATAAATAATCGCAGTGGACAAATTGTTAGAGTTTAGCTTCATTTGATCAACCACTATATTACTGCAACCAACAAAATTCAGTCAAGCATTGCTGGTTGCCGCCATGCGCGCATACAATCTTTCAACCTTCATTTTGAGTCGAAATATATGTAAGAAGAAGTTGACGTAATACCAACCTCTTCTGTGGTTTTTAACAGAAGTTGATGACGAAAGATTATCTTTATATCATTCTGAACATGAGTCTGTAAGGGTAATGTTTCATATAAATGTTTAATAGAGTGTAGAGTTAAGAGTAAAGATTTCAATTAGAAGATTGAAACATATTCATGTTTTACTATCTCTTTAAATAACAAAATAGTCCCACAAAAATCCAATACAAATACGTTTTTCTTCTCAAATTTCTATCGCTTACTCCTCGCTCTACTATATTGATTGAATTAAAATTCAAAGAGCTCCTTCCGGGTATTGCGGTTTCTTTGCCAGTTAGTATATTTCGAACACTGACTCAGACTCGCTGAAAGGTCCTATATCTACACTAAAATCCAATACAATCATTCGATGAACATCCAGAATATAAAAGATTTATTCGTGTTTCGGAAATACCTACCGACATGCAATGCTCTCCTTGCTAAACTTTCGAATTCTTCGAAGCTATCCAAAAGGTAACTGTGAATTTCTCCTGGTTCTGAAGACAGTTTATATAATTCTTCATAATTTCCATTCTTTATTCCTATTGTAAAAATTGTGATTCCTTGTTTTTTCAGTTCTTCGGCAACAGGAACTGGATCTCCCCCATTAGAAAATCCATCAGTGATTAGGAATATCACTTTTTTCGACGAATTACGGCTGTTATCGAATATTTCCTGCAAAATGTCATTCGTACATGAAGTATAATACAATTTATATTCATTAAAGATCTACAAGCGAATAAGGCACAATAAAATGTAATAAAAATATTTTTACTGATACTGAGTCCGGTTCTCGTTACGTGGTGGCCTGTATTCCTTCAAATAATTAGACCCGTCATGAATAAATCAATCGTCGCAATAAAAACCATAACTATCATACTAAAAAGCTGCCGCATAAAGTATTAGAAAATTATTAAATATTCCCTGAACGGATCTCGCTTCACCATGAAATAAAATAAGGAGCTTGGGAAGACGGAGACAGTGTTGTTAGAAATGAGTTGATGACACGCATTCAGTGATAACTACCAAGTAGGAAATTGTGAAAATAAATGTTCTGTACACATATAATAATACTTTAAATGTAAAAAGTCAGTTATTGTTAGTAGGAATTGTTATTTTTGAGTTCTTGACTCGATTATACAGAAGAATAAGTCCTATAGGAACAATATCCATTACTGGTTTAATTAACAAGAAAATATAAAATCATATGTTGTTAGATTTCACGTGTTTATTTCGATTCACTTAGAATGTGAAATAGTTTGATAAATGTTGCATGTAGTGGAACAAAATTTTGATCGCTGAAAGTGTAAATTGTACATTTCAGTCCTGCTTTTTTACAACTGTAGCGAGAATTATCACATTTTCCATTGCAGCTGCAGAATACCTTTAACAAATGTGAATCAACAAAAACAAGAATTTCTGAAATTTTTGAAACTAGTAAAACTAGGGTGTGAATGAATTTCCTGACACTGCTTAAGTGCAAATCGCAATCTCCAATACTTTCTGCTTCGACAAACTGGAGTAAAATAATCACGATCTTCAAATATTGAAGTGTTTCAACGAATTTCCGAGTTGAACATACTATCATTAGGTCAATATTACAGTCGCCCAAAGTAGGTGAATTTTCCTCCCATTTTTCGAACAACATTTTCACATGTTTCTCAATTTCCTCAGTCGCAGTTGTATTGCTTGTTTTCAAAATATGAATTCCTATAGCTGTGAAAGTTAATATGTAAGCACGTAAAGCTCTGCTGAAAGCCCTTCAGACAGTTTCTTCACTGATTGTGCAGCGTATGCAGTAGCCCAAAGATGTTTCAAACCACTCCCATCCATGATAAAGCCAATGGCGCCCATATATGACATCAATAAATGGAACCCTTCTAATCTCACAGCAATATTCCTAAATTCAGGATTGTCCGACTGCACAATATTAGAGCTTTGAAATAAGGAGGATGATGGAATGTTACAAAACTTGTTCTACTTTTATTTCTCTCCGTTTCTTCAGCTGCGTAAAGCAAGGCTGTGTGTAATGTGGTTAAACTGGATGGTGGTGCATTAATGAATGGGAGACGATTAACATGCGACATCATATATGTAACGTCTCGATAAAATTTCATGAAAACCCTTCCATGTTGGAATATTTTCTATTCCGAGAGATTTCGCACATATATACGCAACATATGATTTTGGAACTTCAGGTTGTACTTTTATATGTAGTTTTGATTTATCGACGAACTTTTCACTCTTCAATCCATCAGGATTCTTGTAACTGAATGGTATCAATTATATCTGCTTTTGTGAAGCTAAAATGCAGGTGGCATTTCCGTCAGCCTTTTGGATTCTCCTTCATATTCAACATCATATTCTGGTGTAATGACTTTAATACCCCCAATCAGTGAAATGTTTCATGATCATCCGACGTATTTACATTGTGATCTGTGTTATCAAAAACGAATTGAATGTAAGAGTTTGGATGCGTTAATTTTGCAAGTTGCATAATGAAGGAAGCTTCATATAATTGAATATTGTGGTATGAAGCCGATACTCCTAATTTACTGATCATGTCAATTATCAAACGAGGACCTGTTTTCTGTAGACGTAAGATCCTACAGCTAACTGAAATTTGGAAATGAATATTCTTGGACGAACAATGGAAATTATGGAATGTGCTATTGTATCGCGTTTCATATCTTTCCTTGCACTACTAGTCCAGTAAAGGAAGGGCCAGTAGCGGATTTACAAATTTGCCGCTAGTAGGCCATTCAATTTTTGCCGCTTCTACTGACTTTTGAAATTCAATACCTTAGTTTAATCCCGTTATTAGTATGATTGTGAACTTAATGATATTTATGTCAGTTACTAGATTATTTTTGCAACCCGCTATGTACTGAAGAGTTTAATGTTGACCTAACAAGTTTATTTGACAGGCAAAACAAAAAACCCCCGACTTTAAAGTGTAAAACATCTGTAACTTTTAAACAGCGATTTTCATCAAACATGTCTAAGAACAGTCGCCTGTAAAACACCTGTAATACAAAAAAAAAAATTAAATTGAAATCGGTTCATTCGTTCGGGTGCTATGATGCCACAGACAGACACGTCAAACTTATAACACCCCCCTTTTTGCGTCGGGGGTTAAAAATAGCAGCATGTACTAATCATAAGGTGGGGAAGGGCATGTTTTAAAAATACCTACACTATATGAACACAGACAAAATAATGAGTGGTCAGAAAACATAGTTTTTGTTACATATTTTTTATTGCACTTAACAGTTTAAGAACCATATAAACAATTTCTATTAAAAAATAACATGTTAACAATCAGATAATGGTGACAGACAATGAGATCAAATAAGTTTTACATTATTTTCTTGCGAGATTTTAAATTTACAAAATCATCAATTATATCGTCGTATGAAATCTTTTTCATAAGTTCTGACTCCGTGCACAAAAAAAATAAAACATTAAGCTTTTCTTGACTTAAAGTAGATCGTAGATAGTTTTTAACCCGTTTCAAGCAAGAAAAGCTTCTCTCAGCTGAACAATTGGTCACCGCTGTGCACAGAACCATGCGAAGTGCTATATCCAAGTTTGGATAAATATGCTCCAAATTCTGTTTTCGCAGAAACAAAGATAGACTTTACTATCAATGCAAAGTTTGATCAAAATCGGTCTAGTAGTTTTGGTGTGATCGAGCAACAATCCGAACAACTAAACATCCAAACTCACTTCCACATTTATAAAATATCAGTAAGATCATAATGATTTGAACCATCCAAGAATAGTGAGAAGTTTGTCTGCAAAATTCAATATTTGACACGACCATCAACAACGTCTGCCTTCACGCGTCTGCCGCGTTCCGGTTGCTCACTCGGGTATCTGCCCCCGCTCCGCACCTCACCAGCGCTATTGCCACCCCACAACCGCCGAATTGAAAACAATAAATATGTGGTCCTCCACCAATTACTTTAAAGAATATCCATGAAAAATTTCAAAGAGATTGGACCACGGAATCACGTAGTTCCATACAAATGTTGACCCCCTTAAGGGTACAATTTTGATAAATATTTTATGCTAAATGTTAAACCGGCACTTCAGACTACACAATTCAAGGAGATTCATGTAAAAAAGCTCAGTAGTTTTTGCGTGATGTTCATTCAAACAAACGGACAGACCGACAGACAGACAAACAAGAAATTAGAAAAAGATCTAATTCTACTCAGTTACTCATCTTAAGCCATCCTAGCGAATTTTTTTTTTAATATCTTTAATGTACAGACTATTTAACGTTTACGATTTTATTGTAGTATAGATTGTGTACAAGTATGATTATAAAAAAAAATCTGTAAAAAAAAAATTTGCTAAATTTGCCGTCCCTCTAAATCTGCCGCCCTAAGCACAGGCCTACTTTGCCTATTGGTAAATCCGCCACTGGGAAGGGCTGAAATCATTTTTTCTCGGAAAGAGCTGCATTTTTGATATGTTAATTGTTATAATGAGAGAAACATATGGTCAAAAATGCAGGTGTTAAAATTTACAGGAACATTGAAAAATTCTTGAAAAAAGAGAAAAAAATACGGTTTTTCTGATATTTTCGCACAGAGAAGGATTAGTCAGAAAAAGTTTCAAACAAAAGTTGTAGAGCGGAAAATTCTAGTCCAAATTATGTACTTTACCGTACTCGAAAGTGATTTTGTATACTAATTATTAAGGTATTTCTCTAATGCGGCGATAACAGTGAATTCGAAATTTAGCGCCTAGTGCAAAACCGAGCGGTCCTAGACATCTGAAGTTCTAGAACAGGGTAGGATTCAGCACAAGTTGTCTGGAGAGTGTGATTTGAAATTATTGGTCTATTAGAATGAATAACAGCTCGCTTGGGATATCAATAACACGTAATTATTGGGTTTAAACTAATTAGTTTGAAATCAATATTTCAGTGATGCATTGAAATGCTAGCCTTCACTAGCACATCAGATTAGAAAACCAGACATCGTTTTACCCTACTGTCCGTTTCCAACCAACTCAATATTATATGCTAGATGTAATAAATGCAATACAATAACAAAACGAGTAGAGTCCAACTCTGGCGAATATCTGCCAGATGTTTGGTTCAGTTTCAGGTAGTCATTTTATCGAGCGCCAAATTTAAAATTCGTTGGTATTGCGCTACTAAAGAATTACGCTGTTTATCAGTATACAAATTCACTTTCGAGAACGATAAAGTACATAATTTGGACTAGAATTTTCCGCTCTACAACTTTTGTTTAAAACTTTTTCTTACTTAACCTTCTAATTCGCGAAATATTAGAAAAACCGTATTTTTCTCTATATTTTCAATGTTCCTAAAAATTTTAACACCTGCATTTTTTACCATATGTTTCTCACATTATAAGAATCAATATATCAAAAATGCAGCTCTTTCCGAAAAAAGTGATTTCAGCCCTTCCTTTACTCGACTAGTATAAGTTTTTTTTTCACGCGCTTTTTCTAGTTCAGTCATTTAAAAGTCATTTAAAAGCATGCTATTTAATGAAATGCTTTATGGTTGGGACACAGAAAATCATCATGATGTATAATTATGTTGCTCCTAGTTTAATTGAAGGGTTATCTGGTTCGAAGTTCTATTAAATGAGTTGTCTCAATCCTGTATTAGGAAATTTAGTAAGATGATATATTGACGTTTGTAGTAAAATAATCTTCTGGACAAAATATAACAAAAGGAAAACTTAATGATATTCTTATACTTCTACGAATGATAAATGATACCTACACATCGAAATGAAATATATTGAAATTTGTGAATCGTTATTCCTAACTACCATTATACAGGGTGCGTCATTGGACACTGCGTTAATTTCAACCATGGATTCTTGACGTCAAAGGAAACATTTTCTTCCTATAATATTCTTCTAAATTTGGTCCTGTTCAAAAGATAAAGGGGGTTGAAATTTCATAAAAAAATTGCATTTTCTCCTGTAATATTCAAACAACAATATCAGTTGAAATGATCTCTTGTAGAAGGTTTTTGATAACATTCGTGCATATTTTGGCATCAATAGATTTATTCCATTTCTTGTGGGTTTTTTTCACTACTACTGTACAGATTGGTTAAATTGCATGAAAAACAAATATCACTTGCACTAAAGGCCATATCTTGTACTTTCTAGAATCATTAGTCCAGTGGCGGATTTACCAATAGGCCAAGTAGGCCGGTGCGTAGGGCGGCAGATTTAGCAAGTTTTCTTTTTTTACAAATTTTTTTTTATAATTATACGTGTACACAATCTACACTATAATGAAAAGGTAAACCTAAAATAGTCTGTGCATTAAAGATGTTCGAAAAAACTTCCCTAGGATGGCTTGAGATGAGTAACTGAGTAGAAATAGATTTTTTTGTAATTTCTTGTTTGTCTGTCTGTCCGTTTGTCCGTTTGTTTGAATCAACATCACGCAAAAACTACTGGGCACTTTTACATGAACCTCCTTGAATTGTGTAGTCTGAAGTCCGGTTCAACATTTAGCAAAAAATATTTATCAAAATTGTGCCCTTAAGGGTGTCAAAAAGGGGGTCAACTCTTGTATGGAACTACGTGATTCCGTGGTCCAATCTCTTTGAAATTTTTCATGGATATTCTTCAAAGTAATTGGTGGAGGACCACATATTTATTGTTTTCAATTCGGCGGTTGTGGGGTGGCAATAGCTCTGGTGAGGTGCGGAGCGTGGGCAGATACCCGAGTGATTTGGGAATCAAGGATCAGGCAATACCAATTACTTATCAAAGACCGTTTGCGATGAGTTTATTTTCTTGATGGGTCGAAAAGTCTTGAAACAGATTTTGGACGAGATAAGAAGAGCGAAATATTTTTCTCTACTCATCGATTCAACACCAGATATAGCACACGTGGATCAACTTACCCTTGTCATTAGATACGTTTTGGAATCAAGCGAAGCGTGTGAAAGATTTCTCAAGTTTTTGCCGTCAGTAGGACATAAAGCTGACGAAATGTTTTCAGTCATTATTTCGGAACTCGAAACACTGGGCATAAATATACAGGACTGTCGTAGACAGTCATATGATAATGCCGCGAACATGTTTGGCATGTACAATGGCTTGGAGGCAAAAATTCGAAACCAAGCACCATTTGCACTTTACGTGCCTTGTTCTGCCCATTCTTTGAATTTAGTGGCAACTGCGGCTGCTGAATCATGCTCAGAAGTTTGTCGCTTTTTCATGCTGCTACAGGAAATTCACGTTTTTTTGTGAACTCGACACAACGCTGACTTAAATTAATGAATGAAATCGGGAAAGGCAAAACCCTGAAGATAGTGAATTTGACACGTTGGTCAGGCAACGAGGACGCATGTAAAAGTTCAAGAGATTCTTGGCACGCTGTTATTCAGACTTTGAAATCAATCAAAGATGATTATACTGAAAAGCCTGTAACGCGACAAGAAGCGGCGGGAATACTTTCGAATTTGGAGAAACTGGAAACGGCGGTAATGGTAGTTGTGTGGAATGTTTTTTTGGAAAGAATAAACAAAATGAGTCTTCAAATTCAGGCGTCCACTGTAAATTTGATCACCGTGGCCGATCTTTACGAATCACTCCGTAAGTTTTTTGTAGCTGAACGAGAGAATTTTAATTATTTCGAAGAAAAAGCGATGGAATTAAGCGTATCGAATCAATACACTATAGAGATTGGAAAAAGACAACCGACAAGAAAAAAAGATTTGATGAAGCATCTGAAGAAGTTAATCATTATAATGACTGCAAGTGAATCTTTTGGGATTAATACTTTTCTCGTCCTCGTAGATCGGCTCGTTTCCGAGTTAGAGAAACGGCAAAAGGCCTACCACGAGTTTAACGAGAAGTTTTCATTTCTAACCAAAATGAGTGAATTGTTACCATCGACCCTAACGAAAAAAGCCATTTCGTTGAAAAAAAATGTATCCTAATGATTTAGAATCTGATTTAGTTCAGGAATGCTTACATTTTCAATGCCACCTTTCTTCTGAAAGAATTTCGATAAAACCAGATTTTGGATCATTATAAAGTCTATCTTTGTTTCAGCGAAAACAGAATTTGGAGCATATTTATCCAAACTTGGATATAACACTTCGCATGGCTCTGTGCACAGCGGTGACAAATTGTCCAGGTTCATCATAGCACCCGAACGAATGAACCGATTTCAATTTAGTTTTTTTTATATTACAGGTGTTTTACGGGCGAGTATTCTTAGACATGTTTGATAAAAATCGATTGAGCCGTTTAAAAGTTACAGAGGTTTCACGCTTTAAAGTCGGGAGTTTTTTGTTTTGCCTGTCAAATAAACTTGTTAGGTCAACATTAAACTCTTCAGTACATAGCGGGTTGCAAAAATAATCTAGTAACTGACAGAACTATCATTAAGTTCACAATCATACTAATAACGGGATTAAACTAAGGTATTGAATTTCAAAAGTCAGTAGGGGCGGCAAAAATTGAATGGCCTACTAGCGGCAAATTTGTAAATCCGCCACTGCATTAGTCTTTTTTGCAGATAAAACATTCAGATATTTGAAGTTGAAAGGAATTAAATCGATATAATCATCTGATGAAACATGAGTGAGTGAATCATTTCTTAGAGGGAAAATAATGTTTTTAAATTATTCAGATTCAATAGTGGATGCTGTGGAAGGTAATTTTCATTCAAACTAAACTAACGTACAGAGGGGTATTGGCCCAATATGGAAACTTTAAATCCTTATATCTTAAACGCAGCTGAAAATGGAAAAACGGTATGGGAAAAAAGTGATCTCAAGAACCTAGCACCTACGGTTAAAATTAACGTAGAACTCAAAGATTCACCCTGTGTATGATCTGTGAGTTTGGTTATTTGAAATCCAATATAATTTTTTCATTTATTTTTTTATAGCATTTGTCTTCATTGTATAGCACTGTTTTGCGTCAGAAAAAGCACTTTACAACAAGCGCGCAAATGCTTCTTATCTAACGTCAGTGCGTTCCTACATATTGTGTCTAATCATGTCATCTCTTTACTACTCGTTTTTTATGGAACTGCCAATGGGTCTATAGATCTGTTCATTCCCTATAGCTTCTATTCATGAAATTAATAGTACAAAACATTAACGAAATAATTATTGGTGAGAATACTCAGATTCTAGCCTTTCGACATGGAGAATTACAAATTTCACCATAATTCGAATATATCAATCCTTCATGTCACAGCAACATCCAGGATTATCTTAGCTTCACAGAGAATAATCAACAGTATCACAATACCAATATTCAAATATATAGAAAAATTACCTTTGATTTCTGAAAAGCTCCAAGAGTGAAAGTTTCCCCTCCTATGAAATTGACGGAAGTCAATTGTTTGTTCAACAAGAGGCATTTGTTGTTTTCACCTCGAGGAACACTAATTTCGTCGACGTTTTTCAACTACAATTCATCATCATTAACAGATGCTCATCCCAATGGCTTAGTTTACTCACCACATAATCAGGTGAACTGAAAGAAATTATTCCTACTCTTGTATGATTCAAGTCTACTGTGACATCACTCAATAGTTTCTTCACGAACTTCAATTCACTTCTGAAATTATCCCTGCCGACACTAGATGAACCGTCTATGAGAAATATTATATCGAGCTCTTTTGTTCTTTTCAAAGATTCGATGTTTTTCTTGAAAATTTCACCGAGCACATCCACTTTTGTCAACACCACTTCATTATTCATTAGCGAAGTTTTAAAATAGGTTGGTTTTTTGTTGCCATGATTGAGAAAAGCACTATAGTTCCTTAAATTTTCGAATTTTGCTTTAACTGAATGGCCAAGGATCACAAAAGCTATCATAACCATCAGAAAATGTCCATGCCTTCTGAGCATGTTTGAAATAATATTTTCAATAGGCAACTGAGATAAGTTATATCAGTGCATCGGAGCTCAACTCCTTAAGATACTGAATGCTCACATATTCAATATACAAAACTGTTTTCGAACTATTTGATAATTACTAATTTCATTGTTGTAACAGAAGTTTATCTCAAACAAAGTTTCGATCGCATTGACCTAAGATCAATGATTTTTTTAGTTCCTTGAACCTCGGAAATTTGACATCGTTTCTTTACGAGTTAACTATCTCTATTATGACCTCATAAATAGTGATATTTAATTAAGTTTTATTTATGATAGTGAACACGAAAGAATATGATATGTTTATGAATACTCAGAAAACAAGGTTGAAACGATGTAAAAAAGAAAATTTAAGATTTGGGATCTTGTTCCTAGCAGAACAGCGAGCTATCATTCATTCATTTATTTTTGAATCTACGGTAGAGCATAGCATATTTTCATAATAAAACAAAATGATCAGGATTATCAACAATGAGTTGAAGAAAGAACATCTGAAAAAACAGTTCATGGAGTCCTTCCGCACAGAAGAAATTAAACTTCGTAATTTCGAAAATATGTTTGTATTAATTATAAAACAGCATTATTTAACTCAATGAATTGTAACTTCCACATTCACTTGATTTTAAGGCATTCAGTGATTAAGTGATTAATATTTCTGTTTATGATCAAGAAATCACAATCATTTCAATGCCAAACGACGTCTCGGGCTGTGCCCTTCGTCAAATTTCGACTGGAAAATAAAAATTTAGAAAGCACTGACGTGAGGTCAGATTGCTTAAGCGCTCTTGTTGAGCTACTTGCGAGTAAATATTCAAACTATAACAAATCTATAAGCACTCTGATCAGGTGAACAATAGTCTTTTCTCGTACAATGGACAATGTGATGCAAATATGAACAAACAAAAACAAAAATGAACATACCTATATCTCAAATTAAAAATAACTACTCATAATTTTCCCCAAGTTTTGTTCGAAGCAATAATTCCCTTCCCCTAAAAACTTACGTCAGTGCTTTTCTGAATTTTGACAATTTATTTTATTTCAGCCACCGAGATTGAATTCTATCTCTATGATTTCTCGTTATGAAATTATGTTATTGTGTAATTTGACCTCAATCCTATGTCTACATTCCTAGGTATGAATTACTCACAGAAAACTCGGCTGAAAAACGTTTAGACCACAAGGAGGTGCAAGTGGAAGAAAGTCATAAAGTTATTCTGTGTATTCAGAGCGAAGAATAAATACCAAATTTCGTGTCGACTCTATGTCTAGTTCTCGAAATATTCGTACCTGCTTGAATAATCATTAAGCCGGTATTTTAGCCCCCCATGGGGTTGCAAGTCAGAAATAACTACTGAATTATTTTTTTTGTCGACATGTAGATAATTCTGCAGGAGTTTGATGGCGTTCTCATGTATGGTTGATTTTTTATGAATTTTTAATAATCAGGCCGAGTACTTACTGACCCCCCTGGGGGCTGCAAGTAAAAGTAAATGTCTGTTTATCTTCCTGGACGCTATTGCCAAATTTGATATCAATCCTGTGTCTAGTTTGCCAGATAAGAATTTTTTTTATTGAAAACTCGTTCGTCATTCGGCAGATTCGACCCGGGAGTGCTGTGGAATGAGTGCTGGTGATTTATCATGGGCCATCGTCGTAGAGAACGTACCATATCCAGATTCCAACGTGAAAATAGAAAAATATCAAATTATCTCGGCGAATCAAAATTGTTTGCATCGCTATCCGGCCCAATATTCCAGTGGCGTATGAAAAATTCTGTACAAAACTCGGCTATCTTACTCAGCTGTTTTCACATCAGTGAGTATAGGATGGTAGCAAAGATAGATATTTCATATAAACAATCAGGTTTTTTTGCCTTTTCACTAAGAAAGTTCTCTGAATATGTGTTTTGGAAACCCATGAGTAGTTATTTTTAATTCGAGATATAGGTTTATTCACTCATCGTGGTGCTTACATTAGTATTACACTATTCCAGAGTTTTGGAAGAATACTATAGAATAAGCGTGCAAAAAAATCCTACCCTCCCATCAGTATTTTTCTGAATCCTTAGGAATAAATTAGAAGAGGCATGGAATTCATTTATTCATATAAATGTATTCATTCATATGGTTAATGAATAAATACTATAAATAAGCAGAATGCAAACTACTAAGAAAATTCTCCGACAGTTAAAGTGGAGCTTTGCGCTAAGTTCGCACCCAATATTCATAATCTACGAAATTCCTATTAGCTCCACCAGTTGCGAAGTTTTATGATTCAAACCAGACATCACATCTTGAATTTCATATGAGTAAAATGTACATTTTTTAAGAGAATTTCAAGAATGTTCAAATAGGTTACAAATTTCCTGCAGATCAACGAATCTACAGGTGGTCTCGTAGAGATCTTCAATAAATTACCTACACTTACAGTCAAGTCCCTACGTATTTAATCATGTAGTTGCTATCTGGCTGACTATTAACAAATAGATATTTTTCAGTAATAGTGATCGTTTGAATTTTATATCATATTGCCTTGTATTATATTTTGAAAAAATCTTCCTTATTGTCTATTATGGATTGCTGCATTGGTCGTATCAATCAATATCTTATCTATTGAATAAATAATTACTCATTTAAAAAATTCCATTGCCATCCGAAGTCATTTTTATCTTCAATAGTAGATACACAATCTGTTTGGAAACAAACTTCAAATGATTTTCGTTTGTCAATTATGTACATGGAGAAGAAAAGTCAAATTCAGGATTAAAGTCAAAGAGTACCTGCTAATGGAACCCTCCTAATCTCACAGCAATATTCCTAAACTCAGGATTGTCCGACTGCACAATGATGTTACAAAAGTTGTTCTACTTTTATTTCTCTTCGTTTCTTCAGCTGCATAGAGCAAAGCTGTGTGTAATGTGGTTAAACTGGATGGTGGTGCATTAATGAATGGGAGACAATTAACATGCGACATCATATATGTAACGTCTCGTGATAAAATTTCATGAAAACCCTTCCATGTTGGAATATTTTCTATTTCGAGAGATTTCGCTCATAAATACGCAACATACAACGCAAAAGTACAACCTGAAGAGGTTGTACTTTTATATGAAGTTTTGATTTATCAACGAACTCTACACTCTTCAAACCCTCAGGATTCGTATAACAGAATGGTATCAATTATATCTGCTTCTGTGAAGCTAAAATAGAAGCAGGTGGCATTTCCGTCACCCTTTTGGAACCTCCTTCATATTCAACATCATATTCTGGTGTAATGACTTCAATACCCCCCAAACAGTGAAATGTTTCATGACCATCCGACGTACTTACATTGTGATCTGTGTTATCAAAAACGAATTGAATGAAAGAGTTTGGATGCGTTAATTTTACAGGTTGCATAATAACGGAAGCTTCATATAATTGAATATTGTGGTATGAAGCCGATACTCCTAATTTAGTCATCATGTCAATTATCAAACGAGAACCTGTTTTTCTATAGACATAAGTTCCTACAGCTAACTGAAATTTGAAAATGAATATTCTTGGACGAACAATGGAAATTATGGAATGTGCTATTGTATCACGTTTCACATCTTTCCTTGCACTACATTTTGAATCAAGTAAATGGAATAGGAAAGATTTCAAACTTTCCGGAATTTCATATATAGTGCTATCCAAGAATTTACTTGAGAGGGGATAAATTGCATAGTTATAATCTTGTTTTTTTTATATCAGCTACAACGATTTGAACAACTATCCGTAAAATTAAATTTTTTTGATAATTACTGAGAGAATCAGGATTAAAAGCCAATCTTTACTAAGCTCCATTATATTGGGAGATTTGTAAAAGAAAACCGGTTGCTTCCCACAATGTTGTTCGATGATAATGACATTACTATATTTATCTTTAAATTTTTTTATGAAAGTATTATTGTTGAGAAAGTTTTGCCCCATAACTAACTATATAATAATCTGTTCTTGTAAGTATTCAAAATCCCGTCAACGAGTTATTTGAGAAAATGAAATTTTGGTGGGGCAATTATTCATTTCAATGCGTCAATAAAATATCGATTTCAAACTAATGAGTTTAAACCCAATGATTACATGTTATTGATATCCCAAGCGAGCTGTTATTCATTCTAATAGACCAAGAATTTCAAATCACACTCGCCAGACAACTTGTGCTGAATCCTACCCTGTTCTAGAACTTCAGATGTCTAGGACCACTCGGTTTTGCACTAGGCGCCAAATTTCAAATTCACTGTTATCGCCGCATTAGAGAAATACCTTAATAATCAGTATACAAAATCACTTTCGAGAACGATAAAGTACATAATTTGGACTAGAATTTTCCGCTCTACAACTTTTGTTTGAAACTTTTTCTTACTAAACCTTCTCATGTGCGAAAATATCAGAAAAACCGTATTTTTTTCTCTTTTTTCAAGAATTTTTCAATGTTCCTGAAAATTTTAACACCTGCATTTTTGACCATATGTTTCTCTCATTATAACAATCAATATATCAAAAATGCAGCTTTTTCTGAGAAAAAGTGATTTCAGCCCTTTCTATACTGGACTATAATTGAGACCATTCCATTGGTTCCTGATATCTCAACTAATCGTAAAGAAATGACGACAGTAGGCATAAACCTCCTGAAATTCCTTTGGGGCCTGATATCTGAACTAATCGTAAAGAAATGACGACAGTAAGCGTAAACCTCTTGAAATTCCATTGGTTCCTGAGATCTCAACTAATCGTAAAGAAATGACGACAGTAGGCGTAAACTTCCTGAAATTCCATTGGTTCCTGATATCTCAACTAATCGTAAAGAAACGACGACAGTAGGCGTACACCTCCTGAAATTCCATTGGTTCCTGATATCTCAACTAATTGAATGAAGCACTACTCAAATAACGGAGCTTTTAATAAACTACATTTTCTACAATACTATATGTATCATTCACCTGTCGGTATCTGGTTGAGCTGTCTGCTCGTTTAAACTTTCAAATGAAACACATTAATTTACCTTAAAACTTTAATGCATTATCGTTGTAGAAACGGATAAACTGTGCTCTGTCTTGGTAGAGCTTGTGTGGACTGTACTGTTCAGTTGACAAAGAGGAACTAAAATGGTGGTAGGCTCGCAGGTACCCCGAGCGTTAGCGGTGTTGCCAGATTGTGTACACCGTTGCTCGATGAGCATAGATTTTAATTGCTAACATACTGCCGGCCTTGAAATGACTACATTTCAACAACAAAAATAATAAATAAACACTATTCAGACATCATTCACATCGTTCTCAATAGGAAGTATACATATTTTAGTTATCGCTCTTTTAAAAACACTACCATCACTGCAGCGCACTGAGACCACTCGAATAACGCCATCAGCACCAGCGTGGAGCGATTCTATTCTACCCATCTTCCATGCCAGAGGAGGTAAGTTGTCTTCCTTTATTATAACCAAGGCTCCCTTGCTGACCAGATTGGGGCCGTTGTTTTTCCATTTTAGCCTCACTTGAAGGCCGTTGACGTATTCAATGCTCCATCGTTTCCAGAATAATTGCACCATCTTTTGCCTCTGCTGATATAGTTTTAGTCGACCATCTGGAATATCTATATAACTGCCTTGGGGTAAGCTTGTGAGAGGCCGTCCAATTAGAAAATGTGCAGGTGTGAGTGGGGATAAATCATTAGGACTGGAAGAAAGAGGGTTAAGTGGTCGCGAATTGAGTATAGATTCTATCTGACACAATACCGTAGTAAAATCTTCAAAACGCAGCTGATTGAGGCCTATAATACGCTTCAAATGATGCTTAGTACTCTTAACGCACGCTTCCCATATTCCTCCAAAGTTTGGTGCTCTTGGTGGAATGAATTTCCAAATTATCCCTTCATCGGTAAAATGTTTAGTAATTTTTTCAGTGTTTTCTTCAAAAAAACTGAGAAGTTCATTGTTAGAACCTACGAATTGCGTACCATTGTCTGAAAAAATGGTTTTCGGTTTTCCTCTTCGAGCAGTAAATCTTCTCAAACATGCAATAAAGGCTTGTGTAGTCAACTCAGATACTAACTCAATATGAACTGCCTTTGTAGGCATGCAGACAAATATGCATATCCACGCTTTTACTATACCTGGCTTACGAGATTTACTGTCTTTCAACAAAAAGGGACCAGCGTAATCGCAACCTACGTATGAAAAAGGAAATGCCTGGGAAAGCCGTTCTGAAGGTAAGTTACCCATAATGTATTCGCATGTCTTTGGTTTTGCCTTAAAACAAACCATGCATTCATGAACAATTTTACGCGCAATATTCCTACCTCCGAGAGGCCAAAATCTCTCTCTTATGGCGAACAATAATTGCTGTGGTCCGCAGTGGAGCAGTGTTTTGTGCTCATCGCGCATTATGTATAGAGTTAATAAATGATTCTTTGGCAAAATAATTGGATGCTTTTTGTCATAGTCAAACTCTGCGTTCAAGATTCTACCTCCAACTCGTAATATATTATTAGTGTCGAGAAAAGGATTTAAACCCGAAATTGAACTAGAACCTCTAATGTATTTTTGATCTTTTAAATCCGCAATCTCTTGGCTAAATGCTCTAGCCTGGGCTAACTTTATCAAAACATTAAAAGCGTCTCCTATCTCTAATACGTCTAAATAGCCAAATCTTTTATTACCTCTGTTACTTGCGTTATTTATGAATCGCAAAGAATATGCCATAATTCCTATAATCTTTTTAAATTAGAAAATCGTTCAAATATACTATCAGAATTTTCCATGGCAATATTTGAAATTGTCTTAACTTCAGGTATCTCAGTCAATATATCGATATTTCCACCTAAAGGATATTCATCACCATTACCCCTTAGCCAGTGCGGCCCTTCAAACCAAAATATTGATTTTGTAAGGTCGCTTACAGTAGCTCTCCTCTAGATATCAGATCAGCAGGATTTTCCTTTGATCTTACATGATGCCAATCTTTAATATCGGTTGTCGATTGTATCTTTGACACTCTGTTTGCCACGAAGGTTTTCCATTTATCTGGAGAACCCTTATCCAATGATAGGTGACAAGTGAATCTGTCCAACAAAAGGTTTTTGAAAATTTATTTTCATTGCGCATGACTTTAGTTAATAGTTTCGATCCTAAGAGTGCTGCGCATAGTTCCAATCTGGGCAATGTTAAATTCTTAATGGGTGCTACCTTACTCTTTGAACAAATAAGACTACATCTGAATTCGCTAGAAGTTTGACATTTTACATATAGGCATGCGCCATAACCTTTTCAGATGCATCCACGAATAAATGTATTTCTAAGTATTGAGCATCTCGTAAAAGAGTATGTCTTGGGATTCTGATATTTTGAGCTCCTGTAGACCAACTACAAACTCTAACCAATTTTTTCTTAGATTATCGGATACTGGGTCATCCCAGTCGCCCTTTTCCTTCAAACTAATTGAAGAATGAATTTGGCCTTCATCACTACAGGACTAACAAGGCCCATAGGGTCGAACAATTGACTTATTGTTGAAAGAATGGATCTTTTAGTTATGTTTTTATTCTCTTCTAATTCACCTAAACTTGTGTTATATTCTATTGTGTCAGAGGATGAATTCAATATACGCCCAAAGCCTTACTATTTTGATTTTCGCTAAGGTTTAGTATGATAGACTTAACTTCCTTATCAATATTAAAGTGTTCAATGAGATTTGGAGAGTTAGTTAACCACTTTCTCAATTGGAAACCTGACTCCATCAACAACTGCGTAACCGTTGATTGAAGCTTAATAATGTCAGATTGATTGTTTCTGCCGTCTAAATAATCGTCTACATAAAAATTTTCTCGAATTGCTTTAGAAGCTTCAGGATAGGTGTCAACATTTTCATGAGCTATCTGTTGCAAAGCCCTTGTTGCTAAAAAACTGGCTGAATTACTTCCGTATGTAACCGTTAGTAACTCATAACACCTTAATTTTTTATTTTCCGATTTTCGCCAGAATATTCTTTGGAATCTGGTCTGACTTGGATGAATCCAAACCTGTCTGTACATTTTAGATATGTCAGCTGTAAGTACATGATAAGGTAATCTAAATCTTAAAAGTATGTCAATTAATTCACACTGTATGGTAGGTCCTGCTACTTGTATGTCATTTAAAGAAACGTTATTGTCAGTCTTAGCTGAGAAATCGAACACAACCCTACAAGGTGTAGTATCGCTTTCCTTTAACACAGGATGATGAGGGACATAATAAACTGTTCCGTCATCTTCTAATTCATTTACATCTAACTCTACTTCCCTTAGATGTCCTAGTCGTTTATATTCATCAATGAAATCTACATACTGTTGCCTTAATTTAACATCTTTTGATAATTTCCGTTCAAGATAATGAAATCTTTTCAATGCCATTTCCTTTGATCGTCCTAACTTAACTGAATCATTTTTGAATGGAATTTTAACTATGAATTTATTGTCTTGAGCTCTTGAAAGGTTTGAGATGAAATGATTTTCACAAAACTCATCTTTGATTTCGGGACTTGAACAATTTTCAACTTGCCAAAATTTCTCTAAACTCTCGCTTAAGAATTTGTTTGACTCAATTTTATCGATGGCTAAATTACTAAATACGCGATTACAATTTTTAATCCAAAATGTCTAATTTCTCCGCCCAATATCCAACCGAGTTTACTGTTTTGCAATATAAGGCTACTAGTCAAATTTACCTGTTCCATAAGCAGCAATTTATAAAATATTCCTACTCCGCAAAGAATATCGATTTCTTGGCTCTTATTGAAACTTGGATCTGCTAATACTTTATCTTCCGGGATATTTAACATCGTAGAACTGAAGTCATAATTTGGTAAATATTGAGTGATTTTTGGTAATATTAAACAAGAAATAGTTTCAGAATACTCACTTACCAACGAATTTATGCTTACTGACATTTTGTACTTAGCACACGTACTGAAATTATTGCCAATACCTGCTATGCTGTATTCTACTGCGCACTTATCCAAGCCTAGTCGCTTAGCTAACCTTTCGGTAATAAAATTACTTTGAGAACCTGGATCAAGTAACATGCGTGCCTTGATTAATTGATTGTATTTATCTTTACATTGACTAAAGCGGTTGATAGTAACGAAACTACCCTGCTGCTCGCCGTAGCTGCGTTTGATGCCGTTGAAACAGACTTAAGAGCAATACCATTATCATCAATATTGACTTCCGCCAAGTTATCACAAACTTTTTCATGGAAGTGTCATGTTCACTTTCGCTATGTAATTGCGTGTGCATAATTTTTACCTTTTCCTTATGTATTATTGTGTTGTGATGGCCTTTACATTTTCTGCAAGTTGCTTTTGTGCAATAATTAGTGCTATGATTAGGATTTAAACAATTTGCGCATAGCTTAAGCTCTTTACCCTTTTAATTCTCATCATCAATGCTAAGACTTAAGAATTTGTCACATTTAAAAAAATTGAATGATCGTTTTTGCAAAAATAGCAAGCAAACCTTTTTCTTGCACTGTGAACGCATTTACTCTTTTATCCCTTGAACCTTTACTGTTTTCATATTTCCTTTCTGTGTGCATTCCCAACTTCTCTAATAACAAATATTTTTCTTTCAGAAATTCGCTGATTTCTTCCATTGTGGGTAACTCACCTTTAATCTTGTAACCTTCCCAGTCTCGCCTGGTTCTATTATCAAATTTGGATACTATGACATGAATTAGAGTGTATCCCATTTTTCTACTGGTTGACCAAGATTTTTTAAAGAACGAAGATTTTTGTAAATGAATCGTAAAGATTTTTAAATCTGGACCGTTTCTCTTGTCAGTCCTTGAATTTTGAATAAATTGTTTACGTAAGTCTCTATAATTATTCTTTTATTCTCGTAAGCCTCCCTCAGTATAGAAAAAGCTACTGAATAATTTGCACTTGTAATCGGAATTGATTCTATTTTTGAGCGGCTTCTCCACTCAAGCAAGATTTCAGATAATAAAATTTTTGAATTTCGTCTAATTGTGTGTTGTCGTGAACTAAAGATAAATATAAATCTCTGAATTCGAGCCATTTTTCATATAATCCGCCAAAATTTGGTAACTTCAATGCCGGTAACTTTACATAACTAGAACTAACGTTTTTTATACTTTCTGAACGTTTAACTACTTTTTTTTCTAGACCAAAAAATTCCTGTTCATAATTATTGATGACTTCTTGAATAATGGCAACTATTTCAAAATAATTTCCTTCAAATTTTGTTCTTTCGTTTTCTTCAATAGTTAAATCCTCCACGGTCGTGTTTTCGTCGTCACGCATTAAATATTCTACGTTGTTTTGAATTTCTTCAAACTGAGTAAACGTTTTACTGATGGCTTCTAACCTCAATTTCAACTGAATTATTTCTTTCCCGTTAACTGCGTCGTGATCTATATTACCCGCGTAATTTATCAATCTCGTGAGTGACGCTTTACAAATGCCACGTTTAAATCTTAATTCCGCTAAATCCAACATAATGAAATTCTAATTTTATTCTATACTCAATTTTTTGGAAAAAGGATAGAATCACTCACTCTGCCTTGTTTGCCGGGTTAAGCTACGCCACTCTAGGTCTTCCGTCTTTTTCAGTCGTCGCTGATGACTTGGAATCTTCTTCTGTGCCGTATGTCGCTTACTGTCTTCTTGTTTATCGATCGGGAATCGATTTTCTGCCTTTTCTCTGGATTCAATCCGGTTCGATTGGACCAAAATGGTTGAGCTGTCTGCTCGTTTAAACTTTCAAATGAAACACATTAATTTACCTTAAAACTTTAATGCATTATCGTTGTAGAAACGGATAAACTGTGCTCTGTCTTGGTAGAGCTTGTGTGGACTGTACTGTTCAGTTGACAAAGAGGAACTAAAATGGTGGTAGGCTCGCAGGTACCCCGAGCGTTAGCGGTGTTGCCAGATTGTGTACACCGTTGCTCGATGAGCATAGATTTTAATTGCTAACAGTATCTAATGGTATTGAGAAAAAAGAAAGTTTGGGATTATTGAAACAGTTGTATACGTTACAATTGTTAATCATTCTGGAATTAATTTGAAAATAACACAAAATTGAAACAGAATACTTACTGGAATGAAAATAAATGATTAAATAAATGAGCTTTGCTGGTTCATGGTAGATTGTGACTCAAAGAAATTCCACTGAATTATAGGTTAGGTTGTAGTTTTTTCTTCAACTTTTTCTTTGAATTTTAAATAGATCTCAAAAAAATTATATTCTTCTAAATATTAAACGAATGAATTATTCAAAGGAATTTAAGATGTCTAAAATAATAATAATGACATTATTCCAGACATCTTAGAATTATTGATGAAAACAATAAACAAAGTGTAGCACCATGATTTACCAATTTCAATTAACCGCAGAAATCCGCTTTAAAACTGTCTGTGAGCATTTCATTTGTCATTGGAATGATCTACTTAACGCGCCGAATCAGTCGATATCACATGGTCGATGTTCTGGATCCAGTTTGTCTTTTTCACTGTCGAGAAGCTGCTGAAATAACACGTTTGAAGTGTTTTCGTAGATTTTATATGCGAATTTTTCCTGGCAGAAGAGATTTTCCGGTAAGTTTTCATTTATGATCATACAGGGTTTATTCGATCCTAAATGTCATGTTTATTTAATGCATTTAATTATTTTTTGTGCAGATGACAAAAAGATATCGTATAATTCTGGTCGAACCGCCATTTTTTCACTGTTCCATTTGAGAATATCTGGTGGATCAGCTCACCTTCATTTACTTTGATATTGTACTTAACTTTATTATTCAATTTCAATTTCAATTATTTCATTTTTTTGTTTTCTCGGTGTCCAGAGTTCTCTGAATTTTTAGTGTCGAACTATCTGCGCCATTGGGTTCTTTTCTGAACACGTGGTTATTTTTTCTTCTTTTAAAAGATTTTCGTTTGGAAAATGATGCATCTAGAGAACGATTGAAACTAAGAGATTTTTATCAAGTCAAAACTTATAAACCCGATTTTCACAGCCAAACCCGTCGGGCTATGGAATTTTGTCGTCGACCTATCAAGTACAAAATTCATTGAAGTTGAGAGCTTGTTGCCAACTTGCGGCAGTGGCGTACAGAACGTTTCTTTGACTGAAAAACCACCAGAGAAGATAATTATCGAACGTTTCTTCAACTGAAAAACCACCAGAGAAGATAATTATCGAACGTTTCTTCAACTGAAAAACCACCAGAGAAGATAATTACCGAACGTTTCTTCAACTGAAAAACCACCAGAGGAGATAATTTTCCTGGAATCTCAATATACAAGGATAAACAAGATAATTTTCAGTGAAGGGGATAGTGATTACCTGTGAAACATACATGACCGAACATCTTGTCAATTCCACTCAATTTTGACAGTACATTTGTAAATAACTGATATTTGTAAAAAGTGGAATAAATAACGACTGTTTTATTTCGAACTTTCATTGATTAGGGTAGAGGCATCAAATCATTTTACCTGCTCTCCAGCTAGCCGGCCAAAATTATTCTATCTATATAATTAAATAAAGTTGCTTAGTTACAAAGGACCAAAATATGAGGTTAGAATCCCTGCGAGATGCGCGAGTCAGACTTGGTGTAAGAAAATCCACTGAGTGTGACTACTGGTTGGTATCTATGTATACTGTGCTACTACTCTACAGATTGGTCAAATTGAATGAAATAAAAATATTACCCGAACTGAAGGTCAATATCTTGAACTTTCCAGAATGAAATTTCCTGATTTTCCCAAATGAAACGCTGTGCTGAAATGACCCAATAATCAGATTCGTTCATTGTTGCCATACCTTATATATGTCTTTTAGAATAAAATAAATCACTTCAGTCTATGATTTCACCACTGAACACTTGAAATTGAAATTAACCACTCAACAATTTTTCGCTGACCACACCACAAATTCTAAATGGTCATTTGCTGTATTCATTATTAATGATGTCTAGCACCTTGTTTAATATCCAAACCAGAGAAATATTCAATAATGACTAGAGAAAGAGGTTTCCATCACTCACATAGGTACTTAAGTATATTTTTGTAATGAGCGTTGAAACAGGTTATGTATTTTGTGTCAGGACCTGTTGAATTCCCTTTATGAAAAGCTGATTCTTTATAGCTTCAGATTTTCAGGGTTCACCAAGTTATATCTTTTCTGACATAGCACTGCTTCAAATTAAACTTATATGAGCTTTAAAAACTTCAAACCCAGTCTCCTAGATTTGTTCTGGAAACTTATAGGTGTTTTTTCACATCATGATTTCATACACTGATTAAACCTGTCTAAGGATATAATGGAGTGTGACTTTATAGAATTATTATTTATGCAATAACCATCTTCTATTATTGTTCCATCATCAAAAATTTCTCGTCAAAAACTAGAATTTGACTTTGTTATTATATTTCTATCAAAATTGAAACTGAAAGCTATATGAATAAACTCATAAACAAGAAAGATTAGAATGCATTTCATAACCATTCTCATTTTATATTAAATTCAATAATTTCAAATAACCGAAATTATCATTGAAATATTTTGCACATTTTTTAAGATTTTTCAATCAGCTTTTTATAACTTCTGTAATCTGACTCTCATATAGATTTTACGTTTGAAAATTCACGATGATTACTCATTGATTAGGTATAGATTCAGACAGATAAACATATAATGGAAAATTACTGTGGAGTGGTGAAAGCCAATTTTGGAATAATGAGATTTTGGTATGACTCATTAATTCAACTGTAAAGGTATTATTATAATTGATATAAATTGGATAGCCTTGAATTACTTTTATGGATTCTGAAAATACCTGAATAATTAGAAATTTCGTAACTTCTACTTCGCTTTATCTGGACCTAACATTGAATAGCAATACGAATTGTCCCATTGACGAGCTCCCGAGATACCATGAATGTTATATTGGTGGAAGCCGAATAACGAAGATTGACCAGGATCTATCAACTCTATCGTGAAGCTTGACATTTTTGAGGTTATCCGTAGCCAGAAAGCTTCGACATACGAGAGCTATTTGTGGTGTTTACAGTAACTCAAAAGATTAACCTCGCAAAAACATGTGAACATTTTTGTGCGATTATTTTTTACATTTTTCGACTTGGACTCACTCAACAATAGTGCATCGCTGAACTTAATTCAATTTTTCCCGATGAAGCTCCATCAAGGACCAGTGTTTATCGATGGTATGGTAAATTTACCGAGATCGTAGTTCACTCCAAGACAAATTTCGTGAATGTCGTTTGAAATCAGTTGTCAGATCATGTGACCTATCGTGAATTTGAGACAACCTTAGGCATTAGTGGGACCAGCATACTTTCAATATTGCATGAACAATTGACCGTCAAAAAAGTTTGTTGGCGTTGAATCCGACACAATTTGTCAATCGCTCAAAATAAGGCTCGTATCGATTGGACGAAAGTAATGCTCCGAAAATACGATCTCGGTGCTTCGAAGCACGTCTATAGCATCGTAATAATAATAATAATAAACTTTATTCACAAAAATCATCGTTACATTATGCACAATGAAAATGGGAAATGTCAAAAACAGAAAATATACTAGAGTGATTTTGCTTAAGTTTGACTCATTCCTGACAAAAAATCAAGTATAGTGTAGGGTTCCTGCTGCATCAAGAGTTCATGAATCTCTCTGCGAAATTTTTTGAATTGATCAATCTCCCTTATGCGTCTTGGCAGTGCGTTGTACAATTTGATGCACATATAAGTACAAGATTTTTCGGTGGAAGAGAGGTTATGCTGAGGATAAATGAAGTAGTCATTCCTTGTGTTATATGAACGGGTCTTTTCGAACTTTGTGAAGTATTGAGGCTGTTTATACACAAATTGTAGGCATTTAAATATATAAAAGGCCGGCAAAGTAAGTATATTGTTTTTCTTGAATACACCTCTACAAGTCTCCCTATACTTCATCTTGAATATACTTCTAATGGCGAATTTCTTTGTTCTAAATATAGATAAAGCGTGTGGGCTATTTCCCCAGAACATAACACCATAACTTAAAAGGGACTGGAAGTTGGAAAAATAAACTGCCATAAGAAATTTGACAGTAAACTCAGTACGCAGTACATGTAGTGTGTATACTACCTTGTTCAGTTTTCCCTGAAGTTCACGAATGTGTTCGGCCCACTCAAGGTGTTTGTCGATGGTTATACCAAAGAATTTGGTATGATCTTTCAGCTCAATTGGCCTACCATTGAGAGTTATCGATAAGCTTTCGAACTTTCTTAGTTTATGAGAAAAAAGGACAAACTCAGTTTTATTATCATTGAGAATAAGGTCATGCGAAAGGCACCATCGCTCAATTGACTGGGATGTGGCATTTAGGAGTTCCTGTAGGGTCGCCAGAATTTTTTGGCGAAGTATGATATTGGTGTCATCCGCGTAATTAAAGAAGAAATCATACAACCGAGGAATTACCTCAGGCATGTCGTTTACATAAATAAGGTAAAACAATGGACCCAGAATGCTGCCCTGAATCACACCTCTTATTATTTCCGTCATGCTGGATCTATAGTCGATTCTATTCGCGTTCAACTCAACATATTGAAAGCGTAACAGGTGATCAATCGTGAATTTGCACGTATGAGCCCGAAAGTAAACAGCAGTCGACGGTATTGGAGTTTCAAGATGAGCCAAATCCAACGAAACTAGCTCGCGCACGGAGCACTTCCACGCAAATAGTCCCCTGGTTTTTGAAAAAACTGGAGATGTCGTAATCGCACCACCAGAACAACTCAGAACAGTCAATTCTGAGTGTTACACAACCATTAGTTTGCCAATTGTCTTTCAAGAAATCAGGAAAACCAACCGCCGAAGACGGATAACCCTTCAGCCACGACAGGACGAGCTCTCACACATCGGTTCAAACAACTGCATTTTTGAGGACTCAAAACATCCATTTGATGAGTTATCCGCCGTATAGTCCTAACTTGGCACCGAATGACTTCATTTTATTTCCGTACGTAAAAAATAAAATGAGAGGTCGACGTTTTTCGGCATCTGAAGAAGCGGTTGATCCGTTCAGGATGCATGATTTGGAGATATCTCAATCAGAGTGGCACAAGTGCTTCGACAATTGGTTCAAACGCATGCACAAGTGTAGTGATCTTGATGAGGAATATTTGGAAAAACAATAAAGCGATTTTTGATGATTAATATTTATCAAACTATGAAAATCATCAAAGTCAAACCATTAAAATCATCAAAAAAAATTAGAAAGGCTAATTCTTTTTAGAATTGAATCTTTTATAGAAAATGCTCTACAAAATTTCCAGGGAGGCTTAAGGAAAAATAGAAATTGTTCAGATCAGGTTCTCAGCCTTACAACTTTCATAGGATCAGGCTTTAATGATAGGTTGAAAACAGGAGCTGCTTTTATTGATTTATCTTCGGCGTATGACACTGTGTGGAAAGATGGATTAATTTTCAAACTCTATAACCATCTGAAGTGTGGGAAAATGGTACGATGTTATCTGATAGAAGATTTCGGGTTTTTATTGACAATAAGCGTAGCAATTTCAAAACATTGAAAAACGGTCTTCCTCAAGGATCAGTTTTAGCTCCATTTATATCTAAGTGATTTACCCACGACATCATCTCAGAAATTTGTTTATGCTGACATTGCTATTGCTTACCAACATTCGGATTTCCACACTCTGGAATACATACTGTCATCTGATTTGGAAATTTTAAAGAATTATTTTATTGAGTGGCGGTTATGTCCAAATCCCAACAAAACAGAGGTATCTTGTTTCCATCTGAATAATCATAAAAAATATAGGAAATTAGCTGTAACTTTCAATGATTCTCCTATCGAACATAATTTCTATCCAAAATACTTAGGGGTTAAATGAGATTCATCTCTCAATTACAAGGCTCATTTGAATGATCTGAGCCTAAAACTGAAAACTAGGAATAATATTGTTCAGAAACTAGCTGGATCATCTTGGCGTGCAGATGCTTCCACTCTTCGCACAGCATCTCTAGCCCTAGTTTTTTCTGTATTGTTGCTCCGTTTGGTTTAATAGTGCACATACACAAAAAATTGATGCACAATTGAATACATCTATGAGAATAATTACTGGCACCATAAGATCTACACCGGTTCATTGGTTACCAGTTTTGTCTAACATTGTCCCTCCCCATATGCCCAGACAGACTGCAGCTCTGAATTCTTGGAACAATTATCATTCTTTTCCCAATTTATTTCCAATTATTTCATATATTCCACAAAATAGAATTCCCAGATTGAAGTCACGTAAACCATTATGGCATAATACGTTCTTCAATATCAACATAAGTGATAAAGAATTATGGAAGACTGCGTGGAACTCTTACGAAATGTTCAATAAGTATCTCGTTTCTGATCCTTCTGAAAAAGTTTTGTTTTGATCTTCCAAGAAAAATTTGGACAGTTCCTTATCGTTTGAGAACAGGTCATGGTCGTACCAATAGCATGCTATTTAGATGGAACTCAGTTCCTAGCGCAAGTTGTGAATGTGGAGAAGCAGAAGAAACAATACCTCATCTCCTCAATAGTTAAGTAAGTAAGTAAATTTTATTCGCCACCAAGAAAAAAGATTACATGGCACGTCATATGAATACATTCAGCAATATTACACAAAAAGAGATAAAAGAGTAAAAAACATACCAATATATATACAAACATAGCACAATATATCCTATTTAAAATTTCAATTCACAAACATGTTGAAGACAACACAAGTCAGAACTCGAATCTCATAAACTCGTCAACAGAATAAAATACGTTCTCCAATAATAAATTTTTGGTCTTTCTTTGAAAAACTGATTTTGGCAAGGTCTTCATAGATTGGGGAAGCTTGTTGTACAGTTTGATGCACCAGTAATTCACTGCAACCTGAGTGGACTTTACTCTATGAAAATTGCTCCTGAACTCATCTCTGTGTCTGGTGTTGTACGAATGGCAATCGCTGACTTGAGTGAACCCATTTTTGTTCGAGTGGACAAATTTCAAGCACTCTAGAATGAAAATGGAAACGATGGTAAGTATCCCATGCTTCTTAAATAGTTCGTGACAACTATGTGCTCTTGGTACACCACTCAAAATTCTTACTGCCTCCTTCTGCTTCAGGAAAATCTGATCTAGACCTGGACTATGCCCCCATATTAGTATCCCATATGTCGCCACAGAGTGAAAGTTCGAAAAATAAGTCAGCTTACAGACACCATCGGTAGAGATAGCCTTCATACGCCTCATAGTAAAAAGGGCTGTCGACAGTTTCCTGGTAAGCAATGAGATATGCTCTCTCCAACAAAGATCATTCTCCAAGGTTATCCCAAGTAGTTTCAGACTATGTTTTTCCTTGTTATTTAAATTGAAATTCAGTCTTTGAGTTTTGTCTTTGTTCAATTTTAAACCATTGAAGGTAAACCAGTCCTCCGCAACTCGCAGGGTCTCATTGCACAACCGCTCCAGCTCCTCCCGTGAAGACGCAATATTAAGAAAGGATGTGTCATCGGCATATAATTCCGTTGCGTCGCACGGAACATTTGCTGGTAAGTCGTTGATGTACACGACGAACAACAACGGACCCAGTATCGATCCCTGTGGGACTCCCATATTTATCTCCCTAATTCCGGAGTTTATACCTCCATGTGACCACCTGCTTTCTATCAGTCAAATATGATCTGATGAATTTTAAAGCTGTACCTCTAACTCCATAGTACTCCATCTTCTCTAGTAGTATTTCCCTGTCAACACAATCAAAAGCCTTACTGAGATCCAACGCAAGTATTTCAGGGTGTAGATGATGGTCTAAGGCCTCTGTGATTCCCGCAATGAGTTCGACTATTGCTGAAGTAGTGGATCGCTTTGATCTAAAACCATGTTGAGAGTCAGAAATATAGGAATGTTTGTCTAGGAAGGATAGTAAGCGTCTCTTCAGAATTTCCTCAAAAACTTTAGATATAATTGGCAGGATCGACACCGGGCGATAATTGCCCTCCTCATCCACATCATCCTTTTTATGGACTGGGACCACTCTAGCAATCTTCAATTCCTGAGGGAATACTCCTTGTTCCATGCACATATTCAACATCTCACAGAGAGCATCTGAAAGAATCGGATATATCTGCTTAAACAATTCAGGATTGAGTCCATATATATCTTCCGATTATTTATTTTTGAGATTGCAGACAATATTCGATACCTCGTTAGCCGATGTTGGCTCCAAAAACATTGACTGACAGGAGGATGATAACCTGCCTTTGTCCTTCTTCTTCAACATAGTTAATGCCTGATCCACGGAGGGGTTACACTGTTTCGAGATAATTTCTCCAATTTCCGAGAAGAATTTATTGAACTCCTCAGCATTCAGGACGCTAACATTCTCAGTATTTCTCTTCGATTTACCCGTTTGGTTCCTGATGATATTCCAAATAGCTCCAGTCTTATTTTCAGCTAGCTGTATATGCATCTCATTTTGATATTTTTTAATATTCGTGTAATATTCTCGTAGATGCCGTTTGAGAACACTCAGTAATTCCCATGAGGCTTTATCCTTCCGTACCTCATATATAGTTTGAGCAGCCTCGATTGCCTTGTGGAGTCTCTCGTTCTTATTTTTATGTTTGTCAGAATTTCTCAGAGAACTGGTGTTTTTTACAATTATTTTTGGGAAGCAGTCATTAAAACAGCCTTGGAGCACTGAATGAAAGTTCTCATAGTATTTTGCAGCATTATTATCCCTTATACTTTCCCAGTTTATTTCAGCCAGTAAATTTTTGAACTTTTGTATATTTCGGCTATTAATATTGTACTTCATTTTGTTTACTAATTTACTTCCAGACACAACTAGAGGCATCGATACGATCTGGGCAACGATGATCTGAAAAATATGGATCTATAGTTTTGTGTTGGTAAGTAGAGTCGTCATAATCTGTGAAAATGTTATCAATACATGATTGCGTGTGTCTGCTGATACGACTAGGTTCACTAAAAATCTGACTCAATCCATATGACTCAAAAGTTCAATAATATCTGTTCGCTGACGACTTTCTTTCAAAAATCTACATTGAAGTCACCTGTGACGTATATATTATGATTAGATTTCAAATTTGTCAAAATTTCCAGACTTTCGTTAAGTCTCGATAGAAAATCATCAAAGTTTCCCTTTGGAGGCCTGTATATGGCCAATATAAACAATTTTTTCTCAACTATTCGGACTGAAGTCATTTCTATATGATTTTCCAACGATTTTTCCTTAACTGTCCTGACTTGTTCATATTTTTGGTCATCTTTTAGGATTATAGCAGTTCCACCATAGACACCCCTCCCTCTTGAGAAACAATCAGCCACCACGAAATTAGCAGGAACAATTCGCTGAAGAACATCCACGGACGTCCAATGCTCAGTAAAGCATGCAATACTTATGCTGTTGTCAGGGAGAAAGCGCTGCACAATATCTACTTTATTTTTAACTGATTGTAAATTAAGATTACATACTACAAAGTTGTCCCATATATAAATTTCTAGATGGTTTTAGGGCTATTCATGATGCTTCTGACCCTTTCTTGGAATGGTTTATAAATTTCAAACGAATATGATACGTATTTTTGTTATTTAGTTATTTTTTCTCCAGATTCGATGTGAGCAACTTGAAGAAGTCTCTGCCTCCATCAATTGAAGAAAGAAGTTCCTAAAATATATTTCAGCTTATTTTTGTATTTTTAGACTTAGACGGGGAGCCAGGGTTTTATTTACTGGGATTTTTTCCTAGGCTTTTATGCCATAAACCGAATTGTATGACACCCCGTCACTAACCCTTGATCTATATGCTTTATTGTTTGCTAACTAAATATTGTCAGCCAAAAGTTCAAAAATTTCATTTTCATACGACAAATTAACTACGTGCCTAACTATGACAATCTGTAAACTTCAGATAATTAAAGTATTTAATGATTGAGAGCAGAATTGGCATGAATTCAGATTGAGTCCAATTAAAAGAGTAGTTATTATTTATTGCATTTAAAATTTATTGGTTATTTAATAATTCATAATGATATATCATGATCATTATAAAAATACTAAATGCTCAAATGTTATTTGCTTGCAAATGAAAATTCGCAAAATGCGTCAGATGCCTATTTAGCATTGCACTTAGAAAAACACCAATCAAACCCAAGGACTTCCAACGTTCCTTTTACAATTTTATAATACCGAAAATGTATTAAGAAATTTATTCCGGATAGGCGTCCAAAACCGTTTCCGTAACTTCAGAAAAAGGTGTGAGCTTAGCGTTCACCACAACAGATTTCATTTCGAACCATATTTATGAACATTAAATCACTATTTTTCACCTGTATATTTCAAGCTTCGACAGTTTATGATCTTAGTTTTCACTAGTTTCATTGTTCATTCAAAATTTATTTACTTTTATTGGAAAAAATTGAATATAATATTAGCTAAATAGATTTCTTTGAATGGTTTAAATGAAGATTAGATAAAAAACAACTATTTTCTATAGAAATAAAAAAAAGTAATAAAACAGCTTACACACAAATATACAATACCGAAAGTTCACCACATAAAAAACAAGCACCGATTAAATTCTTACCGATACCATACGTACCTTCTTCATCTGAAAAAGTATAAAACATCTTGGAACCCAATAGCAACGTTAAAATTACTCACAAACCACAGATTCAAGTTAAATACCTCTACAGGGTGAGTGTTTGACCACTGCGTTAATTTAAACCATAGATTCTTGACGTCATAAGAAACATTTTCTTCCTATAACATTTTTCCAAATTTGGCCCCGTTCAAAAGATATAAGGTGTTGATATTTCATAAAAAAATTGCATTTTCACCTGTAATATTCAAACGACAATATCAATTGAAATGATCTCTTATAGAAGGTTTTTGATAACAGTCATATTTTAGCATCAATAGATTTATTCCATTTCTTGTGGGTTTCTCACTACTACTGCACAGGTTGGTTAAATTGCATGAAAAACAAATATCACTTGAACTAAAGGTCCGTATCTTGTACTTCCTGGAATCATTAGTCTTTTTTGCAGATAAAATCATTCGTCATCTTTTCTCCTAAATTGCGCCGTTCTTGAGATATTTGAAGTTGAAAGGAATTAAATAGATATAATTTTGTCCAAAATTTCTGACTTTCCCAAATCCAACTCTGTGGTGAAATGATTCAATAATCAGATTTGTTCAATGTTGCCATATTTTATGGCTTTATGAAATATTTCTACAAAAGGTTGGGAAAATCTCTCCAGTCTATGGTTCCACCACTAAACACTATAGATGAAATTAACCACTGAACAATTTTTGTCTTACATTCACTACAAAATCTAAATTGCCATTTATTGTTTCATTATAATGATGCCTAGCACCTTGTTTAATATTTAATCCAGAGTAATATTCCATAATAAATAGAGAAAAAGATTTACATCACTCACCTAGATACTTCAGTATTTTCATGATGACGGTTGAAATAGGTAATCTATTTTCTGTCAGGACCTGTTAAATTGAAGACTTGTCTTTATGAAGAGCTGGTTCTTGAAAGCTTCAGACTTTCAGAGTTTATCAAACTATATCTATTCTAACCTAGGAATGCTTCAAATTGAGTTCATATGAGGTTTAAAAACAAACTGTCGAAGATTTTTTTGAAGTTAGGTACAAATAACTGTTGACAGTTTCAAACAGAATAAAAATAACAAGGAACCACTGAACACTATTTTATTGGGAACTACCCATCACAGAAACGTACTCTGATTATAAAAACCAAAAATTTGCACATGTTCAGTAATTTATTATAGTCTAAACAGAATAAATTCATATTTTTGGTAAATTTTTAATATTTCTTCATATGTTGTCTCTGAAGAGAACTCGTCAAGTTGTTAAATATTACTGGTGATTAGCCAGGTTAGCATGAAGGCAGCTCTTAAGACACGATGAATCGTGAATATTAATGATTTAACAAAAAATTTTTTAGTAGAGAACACCTACTTGATTTTTCAGAATCAAATTAGGTGATCAAACTCAATTATAGACCTGTTCACTGATCAATACTCAAGAAAGTCTGTCAAGGAGAAGAAACTTCAGAAATATCAGTGTTTGGATAATCATAGATGATTTTTTTTGGCTTTGAATGAAAAAACAAGCAATGTGCCAACCTCATGCCTTGGAAGTTTTCATAGAAATGGTCGTTTTCATCATTTGGAAATTTTAAGAAGAAAATCACAAATGTATAATGACAACATCCAATAATTTTGAGGTTTTTTTGGAATTTCTCACTACAAAGGGATGGTTTATAATCTTGAAGTAGAAAGAAATTATGGTAGAGAAAAAAAAATCTATGTTTTTGGTGTTGAATTTTTTTTACAAGAAAATTAGTATTTTGTAACTTCCTTCTGAATATGAACCTCATCGGATGAAACATGAGTGAGTGAATCATTTTTTAGAGGAAAAATAATGTTTTTAAACAATGCAGACTCAATAGTGGATGCTGTGGAAGGTAATTTTCATTCAAACTAAACTGGACTACAGAGGGGTATTTGCCCAATGTGAAAACTTAAAATGCTTATAACTTTTTAACGCAGGTGAATATGGAAAAACGGTATGGGAAATAAGTGTTTTTTTGATCCCAAGAACCTATGGTTAAAATTAACGCAGTGGTCAAAGACTCACCCTGTATATCAAATTAAAATCACCAACACCAGTAAACATGTGATATATAAGATTAATTATAAAAATTGTGAGAGCGTACACAGAAGCCAGAACAAATATTGAAGGTCAGATTGAAAGGGCACAAGTACTTGAACACATTGACGGCACTTCATAAACACATTTAATAAGGACGACACAGTAGTGTTGAACCGAGAACCAAATAAAAAATCCAGAGAATTTCTCGGGGTAATCGTTACAAGACGAATAAGAATTCCATTAATTAATGACAGAGGGGATACTACGAACCTGCACAACATCTATTCCACTCTTTCAAACAATCCTAAATGAACAGACCAACAAAGACCAAGAAGAAGAAATAAAGCATGTCGTGGCACCTTTAAGATCAATTAACATCATAACCCCAATGACATCCTACAAAATAAGTTAGAAAAAGACAAGAAATAAATTATTTTCGGAGTTATGAGAACTTTTCATTTGACGCCATTTTACATTTTCCCCTCACGATATATCGAACACCCGGTGCATACGAAAGAAGATATGACCATCGAACAACAAATACATCGCCCATCATTTGGAGCCTGAAGGCCAATTAATTATCTCTTTCATAAAGAATTTTTTTTCCAGTAAGCTATTCTTTGAAATCCCTCCTTTATTTCAATTTGTAAACAATCGGCTCGAAGCCTTTATTATTGAGATTTTTTTGAGAATAAAGTGTGGAATTAAATGCTTCAGGGTGATCCCGAAAAATTTTAGATTGACTATATTGTCAATACCTCAAACGAAATAACACATCTATGGTTTTCGAAAATAGGACTCAGAAATTTAATTTCACAAAAACTCAAAAGATAGGAGTTATAGTAAAATCAATGAAGATTTACAAAGTCCAATTTATCAACTTTTGGTTTGTATTATTTATCTTTCGTAGGAATTGAAGAAGAAAAATTCATTCACAACTTTATCTCATGAAATTCTGAGATTTTTTTTACATATAAAAACTCTTATATCTTCTCTTGAGTTTAGTCTACCGATTCACAATATGCAAGATATCAAAGCCCTTTATACACCGAAAAAAAAATGTACCTAATAGTTACGAAATTCATTTACCACAACACAATCTTCCATTGAAATATGGCTTAATAAATATTTATTCGTCTCTACCCAATAATTCAATTTGGAACTTGCAAATAAATATTCCTTTAATTCTACTTTCCATATATTAACGATTATACATATAGTTAGTTATAATTCCTTTATTTCAGTTCCAGTAAAATTATCATTGAATTATTGATAATGGATGTATTAAAATCTATTGAACATATGTTTATAGATAAAAAGTCTTACTTCAAATTAATGTATCGCTTGTTTGTTGCTAATAAATGTTTTCAATTTATAAGGTATATATAGTCATAGAACAAAAATCTTCATTCATATAAGAATATCATTTATTTATTATTAATAGAGGCACTTAACTAACAGATTACACATATTTATGCGACAAAAATCTTTGCTCTGGTAAAAGGATTACTTTTCATTATCAATTAGTTTACTTAAGTAACACACTCCATATATTAAACAAGTGAAATCTTTCTTTACTATAAATAAGAGGATTGGCTGTTTTAAATAAAAGAGGTTTCATAAATAAATATTTATTGAACATAATTTCTCAATCATAAAAAATAAAAAAAAAAGTCTACAAAAAAATCATACTTGTTTCATAATAATAACACCATAACATTTATAAACTCCATAAAAATCAATCTTGATTCATAGAAATTATGTACATGGCCACATGTATATGTAAGAGTAAAGCTAACAATGTCTGTGATCTAGATACAAATTGACAAAACCACTGGACTTACCGAGTACTAATTGTGCTGATTTCGTCAAAATCTGTTGACCCTTCTTTTGTTTTGACCTCTAATGTTGAATCTCGTATCTTCTTAATAGTCCATTGAAAAGTTACATTTTAGGTTGCGTTTTTAGAGGACGCAATTTTATTTTTTTGATGTGTAGGGGGGTCAGTGTAAAGCTAAAACCAAGTTTGTGGGGTCGCCACCCTTGGCCCACGGCCGCCATCTTGAAAATAGGGGTTGAAATGGTATTTACGATATATCCCTTAAACTATTTATTTTATAAAAAAAATTTATTAACATTTTTTGTTGCAAATTAATTATTATATATATATATATAAAATAATTATCAAAGTGTTATTTAGCAGCAATCGATATATTCTAATAATTACCAATCCCCATTAGCGAATAACAAAATAAGTAATATCAGGTAATGAGTAAATTTTAAGGGAGTTATGGTACATAATTTAGTAAGTTTCAATTGAAGATATTAGAATCTACAAAATAAGGATTTTACTTTTTATAAACAAATCAAATTGAGGAATCTGGAAATTATGAATACAAATTATTTTATGTGAATAATGCCGAATATTGACCACAAAATATTTCTGAAACAAGTGTTTATTACCAATTACATCGTGTTTTTTTTTCAGTGTACACACAAATTGTTGTTAGTCAGAAATAACAAAGTTATGCTAGAAAGGGAATGCTAGATATCTGTGCCATTTTCTGAAAGCTTAATTTTTATTTCCAAAATATGCAACGTCGTATGGTTGGTGTCAATGTGAGAAATAGACCGAATTTAATCTGAATCTCCGAAAATTTCTATGGTTTCAAGGACAGAAAATTTTGCATCGTATAATAACCATAATTTCCCTTTTTTCTTTATCAAAATTGAGTACTAAATAACGAATAGATCCACATTATCCACCGTTCAATTGATATAGTTATAATGAAATGGATGCAGCAGAATATTTTCAGTGGTTACAATTACAATTTAGTGATTACAATTCGTCGTTAGGTAGTAACGTAGAATGATGACCAAATTTCGAAGAAGGGGCTAAAATCTTCGACCATCCGCAGCAGTACATACTCGTCACCTGTTTTCGATACTTCGCACCTTACATACGGCATTAATATTTGAAACTGTGCTCATTTATGTTTGCATGATCATTTCCATGAAGTACATTCTTAATATTTTCGACGATGACAAATCAAATGAACGAGCCGGCTACCTTATGAGCCCTCGGTTTCCTATCCATTTATTGCCCAAGTTGTTCTCGAATTTTTCACTAATATTCCGGCTGTTGTCAGATGGAGTACTATCTTGTTGAAGGTAAAATGTACTCTATCGATAAAGGTGAATTGTCCAAATATTCTTTAATAATGTGCTGCTCAATTATTTCTCTATAGCGTTGACTGCTTACATTTCCGTTTTAAATGCGAGTTCCAGCCGAGTTTTCTCTGAGTAATTCATACCTGGTAAACTAGACATTGGATTGAGGTCAAATAACACAATAACATCCAGAAGTATCAACTTATAATTTTTGCATTTGCCACATTCACTTGCACCCCCCAGGAGGGTCAGTAGATACTCAGCCTAATTATTAAAAATTCTTAAAAAATCTACCAAACGATAGAATGCTATTATACTCCTGCAGAATTATCTATGTATCGACAAACAAATATTTCAGTAGTTATCTCTGACTTGCAACCCCATGGGGGGCTAAAATAACGGCTTCATGATTATTCAAGCAGATACGAATATCTCGAGAACTAGACATAGAATCGACACGAAATTTGGTTTGCCACATAAGAATTTTTGTTATTGAAAACTCGTTCGTCATTCGGCAGATTCGACCCGGGAGTGCTGTGGAATGAGTGCTGGTGATTTATCATGGGCCATCGTCGTAGAGAACGTACCATATCCAGATTCCAACGTGAAAATAGAAAAATCTCAAATTATCTCGGCGAATCAAAATTGTTTGCATCGCTTTTCGGCCAATATTCCAGTGGTATACGATAAATTCTGTACAAAATTCGGCTGTTTTCACATCAGTCACAATTCCTGATATGCACTGCAACTGACAATACGTGATATCCTGTGATTTATTGTAATGCTTCATCTTGATTATTTTATTTTCACTGTGATATTTTATCAATTTGTTATTTTTCTGTTAATTTAGTAGGACTGGTTTTTATATAGAATACGTATTTTTATAACGTTAAAAGTTTTCTATTATTTATAAGTGTTTTATATGTAGTTTTTTCATGTGGAAGGACTATTTTTCTGATATGTTTCTTTAATTTTCTTGTTGTTTATTAATTCATTTCTTATGATGTCTGAAAGTTCATTAGAGTTATCCATTTCACATGAATTTTATTTATTTTTTCACGGGTTTTCCATTGCATTGTAATTTCAAAGTATGGTAATCGAAATCCTAGAATTCTCTAAAATATTTTTCAAATTTCCCGCTGCTTCGTCCCTTTAATACCAAATATGGCGGCCGATTTGTGTTACCAAAAATTAGTTAGAAATTTTCATTTCTTGTATATTAGTGTTCTGTGCTGCAATCTAAGCAGAATCTTAAAATAGCTGTGTGATGTGTATATTCATTTTCAAAAGATTGTCTGAGTGAAGGTTACGATGATGAAAAACTTCAACCAGTCTCAACCGAAAGCAAGAAATCAGAAACACTTCAGTAAATTCTACTATATTATAATGATTCAAATAATCACTGTTTTATGTAGCATAAAAATATAGTATTATCTTATGCTACTTTCAATAAATCGTTTCCTTCCGCAAGAAAATCCAATGTTTGAATTCCATACCTCTTTCTCTTCCATATTACCTAATCCTTGAGGTAACCAGTTATACGATAGTGTAACAACATCTTCGACTCTCACTTTCATCCCAATTTCTGGGGCAAAACTTTCTACGGTTTTGTTCCAAGATCAGTTCCAAACTACGTGTTGAGATTACGCTTGCATATTTGAAAAATAAAAACAAATCGTTATCAATTTTCACGGGCAAAAATTCACGATTAAACATCGGTTTAGGTCAACTGGGTCAATTCGAGTAAAGCAGCCATTATTAATCTTCCACAGATAAAGCAGTTGAGAATCAGTTGGCAGTAGTGAATGTGTGTGTGGGGTGAACAATGAGAATGTTTTTCTTCAACAATAATACTCGGTGAGTTCTTCGATATATTCTTATGATCAGTAGCCGATCATCCCAGATGCCCAGATGCGAACTTACCGCGCTTAGAGTCCCCAACAAAAGGTTATCCCAAAAATATCAATTTTCGTCGAACCAAAAGAATTGTATCTCGATCAATTTACATGTCAAATCAATTGCTCCCCACCCAATGCTGCTGTATTGTCAATTCTATAAGGGGGGCCCCTGTTTTCCACAATATCACGTTTCAATTCCACTTGTCTACCCTTGATAAGAGTGGTCATTTCAAAAAGAAACAATGCCATTAACGAATAAATTGACCACATTCCTCAGAAACGCCAAGACATATCCCTTTTTGTTTGTAGGGGGTCACTTCTGAACGTATAATTCACTAATTAAATAGCCACCCAGTGAACGGCGTAGCTTCCAAACTCAAATTTTGAATGGGGGTGATGAGTTGTGAAACCTTATATGAACATTTATGACGTCAGTTTTATTTTATTTTATTCCTAAAAAAAATTAGATAGTACTTGACTAATAAATGAATGTTCACAATATCACATAAGAATATTTTATTATTCGCGATAAGATTTGATTGTGATTATTTTCTTTCCATTTTAAGTTATGATTCTCAGGAATTGTCTTTCAGACTTGAAACATCCACCCCATATCCCCATATGCTGCTGGATGGCTATTCTCCCGCTTTTTCATTAAAGAAGAATAAATACATAATGGGTGATCATTATCAAGATCATCCCTGATCGTGCATAAATTAAGATGTGAATTGAACTTGATGTCTTTGGGGCTCTCTGAAATAATGAACTACAGTATGTTATCAGTTTTGACATTATATTGACGATCACAAAACGACGCTGCCGATCAAGATATTTGCCAAACATATAATAGAGTGATATATTTTCCCAAATGTGTAATTTTCGAATATTTGAGTAAAAGTTTCATCGATCAATTCGTTAAAACTCGCTGATGAAGAATCCGTGCTCAAAATCCATTCTGTCCGTCTACAGACACGATTAAGTCCGAACGAAAAGAGCTAAATTGCTGAAATTTTCAGAGTAGGACGCAGGAATGAATATCTAGAACGATTTCGTTACTGGACCAAATCCGTTCTATGATTCAGGAGTTATGAACATCTGAAAATTGGTTTCCTTTATAACTCCTAGATTTTCCCACGGATCGAGTTGTACCTTGGAAGATATCTGAACCAGGTTAAAAAAAATAAACTTTCATAGAAATCGACGGGATAGAAAAATTTCAAAAGATTAATTTTTCAAACTTTACACCTTTTAAGAAATCGGACGTTTGCAAAAAAATTTGTGCATGTAAGGACTATATTAATATCTCACATATTCTCAAATTCCATTTTCGTAGCTTTTTTCCACCTAAATATATAATTATTTTTCCTTTTATTTAGGAGAAAACAGAAACGACAAAAAGTCCGTCAGAAGTATCAATGCTATCACAGATACGTATTCGATTGACATGGTTCGGACTTATTAAGCAGTGTCTGTTGAGGGAAAATTAATCGAAATGGTTCATTATGGTGAAATAATGTACGTTGTCAAAATTTATAAAAGCACTGACGTATGGTTTCAGTAGCAGCAAATTTAAGCTGAGAACAAAACTGAGGGAAAACTATGAGTATTTATTTTTAATTCGAAATATAGGTTCATTCATTATGGCGTTTGTAATATTATACATATTTTTCCAGTACGAGAAAAGACTAGACTATTTTTCACCTGCACAGAGTGCTTATACACAAGATTTGTTATAGTTTGAATATTTACTCGCAAGTAGCTCAACAAGAGCGACGAACCCATCTGTTCCAAGATCCTATAAATATGGTAAACCCATTGTTTCTTCTGAAATTCGGGAATGTTCTCAATATGAATGGCTTCGATATACATACAAAATTTCGTAAATTTCATTTTTGGCGCTCTTGTTTACCCGAACAGGGTGCCTATCATTTTGCCCAAATGTCTGTAATTTTCGAATATCAAGCCGAAAATGCTCTCAATCGATTGGGTTCGACTCCCAGATGAAGAATCCGTGGCGAAAGTTGAGTCCGTCCGGCCGGCTGGCTGTATCCTCTCTAGCATCTAAACGAGATGAGCTAGAGTTTTCATATTTTCAGAATATGTGAATTGTCCAAATATCTCGGTCAAGTTTGTTATTGGGCCAAATCCGTCGGATGGTTCAGTAATTATGAGCATCTGAAATATTGTTTCCTCAATAACTACTAGAATATCAATCCGATCAAGTTGAAATATTGTTGAGGGAGGTTGCAACAAAACGGCTCGCAAAATTTCGCAGAAATCGTCACGCTAGAAAATTTTTAAAAAATTTTTCAATCCGTACTATCTCATAAGATATTTTTCGGATTTCAATAAAAATTCGTGAATATATTGAGGTGATCGATATCTTACTTATCCTCAAATTTCATTGCCGTAGCTCTTTTCCATCTAAAGATATGATCATTTTTTTAATTTACTCAAGAGAGAAGAGAAATGACATACGTCCCGATGATTTTCTTTGAACTATGGCCATCACAGATATCGATATTCGATTGACAAATGCCATCAATCAGCGTCAGTTGGCGTAATATTAATCAAAATTTTTCATAACGGGAAATCATAGAGATAGAATTCAATCTCGATGGCTGAAATAATATACGTTGTCAAAATTCAGAATAGCACTGACGTAAGTTTTTAGGAAAAGGGAATTATAGCATCGAACAAAACTTGGGGAAAAATATGAATAAATATTTTTAATTTGAGATATAGGTTTGTCCATTCATTAGGCGTTCATATTTGCATCACATTGTCCATCAGTACGGGAAAAGACTATTGTTCACCTGATCAGAGTGCTTATAGATTTGTTATGGTTTGAATATTTACTCGCAAGTAGCGCAACAAGAGCGCCAAAGCAATCTGACCTCACGTCAGTGCTTTCTAAATTTTTATATCTAATGAGGTATCAAAAAAAAAAAAATTTAGTAATTTTCTTAAGATTTCATATGACTATATCGTGGAAATTTTGTAAACATATTCGTTTAAACCTCTTCAGTTACTACTTGATCGGATGGATATTCTAGATTTTATTCAGGAATCCAGATTTCAAATGCTCATAACGGTGGAACCATTCGACAGATTTGCTCCAATAACGAATTGAACGAGAGTATTTCGTCAATTAACCTAATCTGAAAATATAAAACCTCTTGCTCATCTCTTTCGGAAAGTAGAGAGTATATACAGCTGGCCGGCTAGACAGACATACTCAAGTTTGAGCCTGTATTCTTCATCAGGAATCAAACCTAATTTTTAAAAATTCCGACATAAGGGCACTACGATAGCACTCTATTTCAGTAGCAACAAGCGCTCAAAATGAGTCACAATCCCAAGAAAATATACATGCACCATTACAAATCAGAAAATGCTCTCATATAATGTTATAAACATCCAACAAATCAAAAAAGCGATTTTCGAAAAAGTACAAAATTAAAGAACCTCATTATAAATATATACAAATATAAAGAAAGATCTTAATAAACTTAATCATTACAATCTGGTTTTCGTCTACTTCCTGAATGTGAGCTGTAAACATTTACGTTCTTGAATTAAAAATTATTCCATTCAATGACGATTATAACATAAATTGTGTTTCAAAATGGGATATGATTTGATTCTGAAGTATTTTTTGACGTAGTTTTAATCTTGTTACTCATCAACGGGACCATCGAAGAAAACCAATTTTTTTATGGTGTTCCAGTAAATATTTATATATAATTCTTAATTTCTTAGTATCTGTTTTTTTATTGATTGTGTCCTGTTATTTATTTATTTCTATCATCTCAAATATTTGTCTCTTATAGTAATTTTTCTCAACTGTTAACACCTTCGCATCTTGAAAATTCTTATTGTGATCTAAATTGTGTGGTTCAATTTGTATTAATAATTAGAAAATTTGCCTCTAAAAGCTTTCAGTGACGTAGTTTTATTTATGTAATGTATAATTTTGTTCTAATACCTTATACAATGTTGATTGATTGTTTGGGCTATTACCATAATCTATTGTGGATGTAATATTTTCCGACGTTTCGATAGACATCTTCTATCTTTATCAAGGAGAAAAGGAAAAAACTTTTTGAAAATTATCAATTTTCAATATCTAAACAATCAAGAGGAATCAATTAAATTCACAATGGAAATCGAGAAAGACATACAACTTCCATTCTTAGATGTACTCGTACATAAACAAAATGGAATCCCAAGAACCACTGTGTATAAAAAGCCAACGAACACAGGACAATATCTACATTTTGATTCAAACCATCAACTAAACACTAAATTGGGAGTAGCAAAATGTTTATTTGATAGAGCAATAAATATTTGTTGCACTGAAAAAGACCAAAATGAAGAAATAAATAACATCTCGAAAACTCTTAGAAGCAATGGCTACCCCAAAAAGATATTAGAAAAAGTTAGACGAACAAGAGAAAGTCAACCTGAACCAACAGATATAAATCAGACCATTAAAACCGTAATTCCTTATGTAAAAGGTTTGTCGGAGAAAATGAGAAGAATTGGAAATAGATACAACATAACGACTGCATTCAAAACTCAAGACACTATCAGAGCTAAACTTACAAAAGTTAAGCCTAATAATGAGACACAAAGGACAAAGAACTGCATATATGAATTACCTTGCGAGTGCGGAAGATCTTACATCGGAGAAACTAAACGCCCTCTGAATGTACGAATAAAAGAACATCAGAAGCTTCTACGAGTACTAGACAGCGACAAATCCAGGTTGGTCCAACATGCTGTAGATGAGAATCATCGTATAAAGTGGGATGAAGCATCAATAATATCCAAAGAAGAAAAACTTGCAAGAAGAAAAATCAAAGAAGCAGCATTTATGAAAATAACACCTGATTCCATAAGTGCTCCATCTATAGATCTGCCAGAAGTTTGGACGCCGATAGTTCGATCCAACTTAAAAAGATCATCATATCACAGATGAGTATATAACATCGTTCAATTTCTTTCATGACTTCTGTCAATATTGACTATTTGAAAATTGATAATTTTCAAAAAGTTTTTTACTTTTCTCCTTGATAAAGATAGAAGATGTCTATCGAAACGTCGGAAAATATTACATCCACAATAGATGATGGTAATAGCCCAAACAATCAATCAACACGAGCTCCATCATCAACAATATCTCGTCATCAACCTTATACAATTATATTTTATTCTATTTTCTGTAAATTTAAGTTTTTGGTGTTGACAGTTTAGTTCTGTTGTAACTGTGTTATATTATGTTCCAGATTTGTGTGAAAATAGTTTCTGTTCTTGAAGGCAAATATAGAGCGCTCTTGTATGTGAACTGCAATTGCAGTCATTAGACCAGAATATTCCTCTGCATGATTCCCTGCTCTTCATCAGCCTAATTTTTCGTATAATTCACATCACAACACGATCTATAGTTATTCCACTTCCATAAACTTCCCTTAACTTCAAAATATTACATGTTATATGATATCACACAACTCATCTTCTATATCCAAAATTTGAGGCCTACTCCGTTCAGGAGGTGGCCATTCGACCGAAAAACAGTTTTCGAGTTATTGCGATTCATGAAACAAGAAGGTGAAAAGGGGGTCCCACATCATTTCGAATATTTCCGCAGAATTTTTTTTACCGTATAATCCTTCACAATATTCAGTTCTGCCACTTACACGCTGACGAGAGTCAGAGCAACCAGACCACACATCAGTGCTTTCATTTGTTTCAATCAAAAGTTGGTTTGATATTCATTAATTTTATAAAAATCTACTACTCCCGAGATTTCGCCTAAGTACTTGTAACCGAAATCAGCAGAGACCTACTGTGACCTGTAACCCCCATTCATATCATTCGAACGAACATAATGACAAACGAATAACGAATATATTTGAGAGTATTGGACTGTTGTAATATTTACTTACGATTAAATTCAGCAATGACCTGAATTTCGACTATCTTCCTTTACATATTGAATTATTTGGTTTTTATAACACTCTACATATGGCGTCTGTACAGAGTGACCCATTCTTTATACATTATTCTGATAGAAAGGTTTATGAAAATTTCAATTTAAATTGCCCGCGTGGTGTATTTTGACGAATTTGAAGTTTCTGTATGTTGGTAGGACTGTCCGTAATTACTATGCTAAACATGAGCTCCCTGTGTCAACTAGTTTGTTTACGACAGCTGTTGAAACCAATCGACCTCGGTGGTAGTTTGTGAATGTTACAATGGAGAAAAATATTGAAAGAAGAGTTTATTGCAAATTTTGATTTTTGAACGAAACTCCGTGTACTGACTCGAATGCGAATGCTAGAAAAGGGTAGGATGGACACTGTTTTTTCGACAACCCAAATGTACGAATTATATAAAGCTTTTGATTTTCGGGATTTTTAACTTCGGGATGAACAGAGATAAGGAAACTCAATGGTGAAAAAATTTTCGACTGCCCGATGATCCGTCATGTGGTTTTCCATTCGGTATTAAGTTTAACTTGTTGTCATCTAACTTAATCCTGAAAATAAAAATGTAGTTTCCGAAAGATTGAAAATTTCCGTATATATATCGGAAAAAACCACATGACGGATCATCAGTCAGTCTAAAATTTTTATTTAGTTTCCTTTGATGTTTTCTAAGTTCATTCCAAAAATAAAAATGTTCCACCGGGTAGTTTCCGAGATATTGAAAATTGCTATATATATATATATCGGAAAAACCACATGATGGATCATTGGGTAGGTAATCGAAAATATTTTCACCATAGAGATTCCAATGTTATCATCTGAGTTCATCCCTAATATAAAGATGTTTCACCGGGTAGTTTCCGAGATCTTGAGAATTGCTATACAGGGTCTTTCACGAGGAACCTCACCCATATTTATACGGGAAACTACTGAACGTATTTTCATGAAATTCAGCACTTATAAGTATTTCACGATGCTGATGAAATCTAAAATATTTTCAAGGCATGAGCACCTCCGGTTTTTCCGGAAATGACGTCAACTTCCGTTTTTCAAATTACAACACCATTTTTTTATTGCAGAAATAGATTCCTTAGAAAATTTCAAGTTATTTTGATGTAACATTTTTCAGTTTTTTTGGAAAATTCTCTCTGAGCGGGAAAATTCGAAAAAAAATCGAAAATAGAGCTCCGCTGAAACAAGAATAACTTCGAGGTTTTTGGATGGAAAATCAAGATGTAAGATTGATGTATCCACTTAGAAAATCTAAATCGCGATTCATGATACAGGGGGTGAAAAAATCGCTTTCAAAAATAGGGATGACAAAATCGTGAAAAATCATTTTTTTCAAATTAGATCCCCATTTTTTATGGCAGATATTGAATCTACGTTAAAAAATAATGTGAGTGTATGCATCACACCCTTGCCCTAAAGTGGATATTTTCTGAGTTATTCACAAAAAACTGTTTTTCGTCTTAAATTTTCAGCTATTTCTTTTCCCTTCACGCCAAAAAGATGAAATTTTCAGGAACTGTTATTTGAACCATGCTGTAGATTTTTCACCCCTTCTTGAAACCGACTTCAAGTTACTATTAGGAGAACCATGGCAAACTCTCGCAGTTATAACTAGAGAAGATGCTCAAAGTTTTGACCGTTAATTTCTAGACATTTATTTATACGTCTCAGGAATGCTTCGTGCGTTGCTCTTCTTATTTCATCGGGAGGAAGAGATCTGCAAAAGTGTTTTAAAACCAAATTGAGTTTCAAAACTATGAATCTAAAAATCTAAACAAACCTGAACGCATTTCTGACTGGTTCTATGCAGTCCTCTTTACCAGTCAGGGGAGTTGAGTAGACAATATTTTTTATCCTATCCCAAACATGATAGTCTAAAGTTTAAAACACTTTTGCAGATCTCTTCCTCCCGATGAAATAAGAAGAGCAACGCACGAAGCATTCCTGAGACGTATAAATAAATGTCTAGAAATTAACGGTCAAAACTTTGAGCATCTTCTTTAGTTATAACTGCGAGAGTTTGCCATGGTTCTCTAATAGTAACTTGAAGTCGGTTTCAAGAGGGGTGAAAATCTACAGCATGGTTCAAATAACAGTTCCTGAAAATTTCATCTTTTTGGCGTGAAGGGAAAAGAAATAGCTGAAAATTCAAGACGAAAAACAGTTTTTTGTGAATAACTCAGAAAATATCCTTTTTAGGGCAAGGGTGTGATGCATACACTCATATTATTTTTTAACGTAGATTCAATATCTGCCATAAAAAAATGGGGTTCTAATTTGAAAAATTGATTTTTCACGATTTTGTCA